>BGPR01027420.1:0-13137 GCA_013235015.1 Araneus ventricosus
ACATGGCCTTGGGCTGCTGATACATTGAACTAACCTCAATAAAAGTCTTCCAGAAGACCATGTCCTGTCATCGCTCTGTAATTACCGCAACATTGTCTCTGGAAGGCCAACTTGCCTGAGTGTGCGTATTTAATGAAGATTCTTAAAAGATGGCCAAATGTGTGATCCTGTCTTGGTGAACAAAACAACCACATAAGGGTTACCTTTAAGAGGTTAGTTGCTTCGGGATTTATATCTAGGGGGGGATTTAAGATTCAAACTGATAATAATAACCTAAAAGAAAAATACTGTTTAAAAATAAACGAGGAGACTTTGAGATTAAACTCAACAAATATTTATTAAACATTAGGAATTCATAGGGGGGGTGATATATATATATATATACAAAAGTTAAGTAAGTAAATATGAAGACATGATTGGAATCCTGAGCTAGATTATTTAGGAATAAAGTTATTACGAATTTCATGATTAACGTTTACAGGTTACATGTTAGTTAAAATTCTAGGCTGAGGATTTAGCACTGAGGGAGAGTTTCTCGAGGATTTTAGTGTAAAGGAGTGCACATAAAGCACTGAGGCATGTTATTACTACGACTGGGAGGGGGGGGGCCTTGACAAGCCAAAAATAATTAATAGAGGAACGAGAGAAGCTAAAGCATTTCGGCTGCCTGTGCTGCTCTGTCTGGCTCTGAGCTTGTACCTCGAGTTTTGTCTAAGAAAGATGGCGCTGCTTGTGTATAAGAACGGCATTCCATCTATTGCCGGATGAAATTAAATTAATCTAGCTCGTACATTTTGCAAATGAATAAACAGTACTTACGGGAATTTCCATACAAATATGATAAATATTTCTATCTTCACGCAACTGGCAACGGCAATTAGACTGTAATATCAAAATATTGTTTTGAAGTTATAAATTTAAATTGAAATATACTTTTGCTGAAATTGAACCCTGCCGTGTCGTCGTAGCATGTTTATTTTACGCTTGTAATGCGTTCTCATGTGTGACGAGAATAACTTACTGTACAGGTCACAAAATGAGCATGCATCCACCCAGGCTGACAACGCTGATACAATTCCGGCAACTTAAGGACTTTCCTATTTTTCTTCATTATTTCATCAATTTATTTTAATTTTCATATTGTTTTGTTTGCTGTGTTCTTCTTATTGCCGGTTTCTTTATTCCATTATTATTTGGTTAGTTCGAGTTCTATATGTATTTTCCTTTAAAATAAAATCTTACCCTTCCTCTCCAGTCCTAGAGTCAGAAATGGTTTCAAATGGCCTCAAACACGGGATGAAGGTGCTGTAATGTAATGCCCCTCTATATTTATTTTCAAAATTTACTCTTCATTGCATAGCAACGAAAAAAGAAACTTAGATCTTGGTATAGAATATCAAAACTACTTTCACGTACAAAGGTCCACACAAAGAATGTTTAATGTAGTCGCAACACGCTGTGTATGAAATGCAAAAAATTCAAAACAAATGTAAAGCTTTATTGCAAAATATACTAAAAATATATATATATCTAGTTATTAAACAGAAAAAATGTAATGCAAAAAAATGGCACCGGAGAAAACCTGAAATTTCTCGATCACTTGCTCTATTACAAAAATCTAACTGCACTCTTGGAAAACACTACTTTGTGCGAAAAGTCAACTACCCAAGAAGCAGATACCTGCCAATATAGGGTGTCTAAAACGATCAGCATAAATCCCAGACGTGGATAGATCTCTTCAGCCAGGGAGCATGGGGTCAGTCAAAGAGCAGCTCACATCTGAGAGCCTTACGAGAAAAATGATGAAAAATTAAAGTATGACGTCATTGGCCGGTGCAAGAAAAAATTATTTCTTTATTGAATGATATCATCAGCAGTATACGCACAGCAGATGCCTAAACCGCGCATGAGGAAGGTTTGAGTTATGCCGTGGAATGGCTGTCATCGATGTTAGAAGATATCGGTAAGTTCACTGATAGCAGCCGACGAGCAATCTGTCCATTTGTGCTGTCACTACAACCGATATTACCAGGCTCTTTTGAGATTGCCCGGAAGTAGGAAAATCCAACGGTGGGTGATCTGGCGAATGTGGCGGGCTATAAAATGGACCCTACGTCCGAGACGTAGTGATAAATAAATGGACTTAGCTGTCGTCGGCATGCCGTTTGTACTCGGTGGACCCCGTGATGCTGCAACGTGATGACAGCCGGCCCCACGGCGCGTGCTCAAGCCTTCCTCGATACGCACGGCGGACACTTGAACATCTGCTTTAAATTGTGCATGTACTGCCGTTGATATAACCACAAAGTGTTTTTTCTTGCACCGGCAGTGACGCTGCTACTTTGTTTTCGTATTTTTTCCTGTAACTATGGATCGTGGCGGTGAACGCTTCTGCAGTTTTTATGTACTCCTAACGAGGAATTCCAGCTGCGCAGAGTTTATGCTGTCGTTTTAGCCACTCTTGTATATTACCTGTACATCCAACGATCTGTTCTGTAGAGCTTTTTTTGAACGATCATGCTTCTGCATGTCTCAGCTTTTTTATGATATTATTCATTTACAAACATCACTGCTAAAAATATGGGAGGATCAGTGGAAAGGGAAAAGGCTTCAATGATGCTTGTAAATCTGTTTTCTTTCTGCAAACTCCTCTTTGATGATAATGGAAATATTTAAAAAATTAATGGAAAGGGAGGTGGAAGATAGTTTGAGTTCGACGACACGCAGACCGAGAAAGTTTCGTGGAAGGGAGCAAACGAATGATTGCAGGATTTCTAAAGATTTGCCAAATAATGTTAATCTTTGTCAGCACACGACGCTACGAAACTTTATTGCATACACAGCGATTTTTTAAAACTTCGACGACAGTCTTATACGCAGGTAGATACACTACTGGTGATATGAGTGGTCAAACCTATGTTCAACGACAATCTTATAAGCAGGTAGATACATTACTGGTGATATAAGTGGTCAAGCCTATGTTCAACGACTATCTTATAAGCAGGTAGATACACTACTGGTGATATGACTGGTTAAACCTATGTTCAACGACAATCTTATAAGCATCAGATACACTACTGATCATATGACTGGTCAAACCTATGTTCAACGACAATCTTATAAGCAAGTAGATACACTACTGGTCATATGACTTGTCAAACGTATGGCTCTTGCGCCACAAACCCAAACTCAAACACTAACTTATATGTCATCATGGTAAGAATTGAGTAAAATTCATGTCACAATGTAGTTTGGAATTTCAATATTTAGTTTAATTTTCTTTTATTAAATATAAAATTTCGCGTTTATGTTTTAATTTTAAAAAATGTGTACGGTTTTCGACATTACTTATTTAATTGACGCCCATAGACCGGAATGCATGACCACACACACACAACGAACTCCAAACGCTGCATTTTTTGCTAATAACATCACGAAACATAAACAGGTAAGTTCTAGAAACATATGAGTTGTCCGGGAAAATCTCCATACTTATATTGGCGAAGTCTCCGCCGTTGCCGTTTCGGAGATTCTATTATATCCTACTTGGCATTATTATATTTCATAAGTAAATACTCATAATGTATTTCAATCTGCTAAGTATCTACTTAGCATATTCGTACAAGTTTTAGCCAATAAGTAGGTTGAACAACCTAATTATCAACGACGCCTTCGTCATGTTCCGGAATATTCAGTTAACAGTACTGCGTGGTTTCATGCGCCTGGGAGCTTTGATAAATTTGTTATCGACTGTTGTCTATGCGATGGTTTTGCGGCGTGTCACGGAGCAGAGAATCGATTTGAAATTCTTGTACAAATTGGGTAACTCAGCAGGCGAAAATCATGCAATGCTGAAGCAGGTGTCTGGAGATCACACCATGACCTTGAAGATAGCGCACGCGTGGTTTAAAAAGTTTAATGCTGGGCTGAAAGCGCCGAAGACGAGCAACCACGGCCGATAATGCACGGCCGCAAACCGCTACGCAGAACCAGCAAATGGCCCTGCCCGCTACGCTTGTAAAGTGGTTTTAGCCTCAACATGGGGTTACTGAACTGTCGCATTCCCCGTATTCCCCAGACCTGTCACCACCTGACTTTTTCCTGTTTCCTAAACCTAAATTGGCTCTAAATTGGCAAAGATTTACAGACATCATGCACATTCAAGCTGATGTGACACGAGAATTAAAAACTGTACCTGTGGAAAAGTTCTCAATAGCTTTCGATGATTTCTACACACGTTGTCAGAGGTGCATAAAGTACGACGAGGACTATTTTGAAGGATTGTAAACGGTTTCCATGTGAGGCCTACTCAAGGTAAGACTTATTTCACCATTCACCCTACTTAATGGTCACATCTTGTAGAATGAAATGAATGAACGAATTCATGTAGTGATGGATAAAAACTACTCGTTAAGAAAACCGTATAGATGCTCATCAGGGATAAATAAGTGAAATCATATATTGAGGTTCCCTGTGCCCATAGATAATTGCCTACTTTATCTATTTGACAAGTAGACCTGGTAAATTCATCTTGGTACACCAGGAACTCAGTCATTCATACAGATTTTGGAATGGAATCAATACAGGAGCAATTTTTAAAATTATGCTGATACTAACTCAAAATTTTTTCAAACTGTTTCAACCAATGAATTAATCCAGTCACAAAAAATGATCAGTTTCTTCTGTAAAGTAAACATATACGTTTTACAAATGGATATTTTCATGAAGAGGACGCACTGGGTGGGCAGAAAGTCCGTAAACATTCCAAAACAATCATAAAAGAAATCGAAAATTAATAGGGTTTATAACGAATTTCGAAGTATGCTTTTTATGCACATGGTATTTTTTCCAGTGGGAGGGAGGGGAGGCACGAAGAAGGTTAGTACAAAGATTCACCGATAGGTGACGCTGGTATAAGCGAATGAAAATGCAGATAACATGAATGGCAGTATTAATTTTTTATTACAACCATAAAGTGTTCGACAAGGCTTCCACTACAAGAAAGTTTTTTTTACAACCTCTTAACGAGTATTATTAACCACGTCTGTTTTCCAGTTTTCTCATCCTTACTCATTCGGAAATTTTGCAAAGCTGATTCAAGATTAACATAAGTATTTTTCGCTAATTAAAATTTTGAAGGTCTTCTTAATATTTCTTCGGCGCCACCTCATATTCCTAGTGTAACATCTGCACCTGCACTCGAAAATCTGTGCAGCTTCTTTACTTTCAACTTCGGGGGGTGTTGTGGGAACTAACCTTCCCGCCCCCTGGCGGACGAAGGAACAGATAGACGTTGGATTGGGGGTGAGACCGACGCTGGGTGATGGAAGGAAGCGAAATGGCATGTTTGAAGTTTTCCCTAACAATGTTTCGCTCGGTTTATATTAATTGATATATTTTAAATGTTTTATAATGTGCGTATGTGATATTCCATTTTGTTATGTGTCTTCATGTGAGAATAAATTTCTGAAAAAACATATGGTGAAGTCCTGCTTCCCGACAACACACATATCACATCGGTACACTAGTAACTTGGTTGTCCTCATTTCGGTTGATGGATCCCTTAGCTACAAAGGATCTTAATGTCCCGTAATATTTATTGTATGGAATATGGCGATGGGAAGTTCTTCATTCTAGAAGATGATGACAAAAGGTTTTATTTCATCGAAAAGCCGTTGTCAGGCGAAGTTGTGACTGGATAAACTGGACTACGTGCATCGTCTAGTGCGGTGGGCTCCCACGGGGGATAAGGATAAGTGGTGCTCTTCAGTCAGTTATTAGCGGATGATGAAAAATAACACTGCGGCAGCTAGGAGCCGAACCCTTCTGAACTGCTTCGAAGGCTGCTGTACTAATCATTTTTGAATTGTTGGTTACTGCAAGTTTATAAATAATAGTGTAATTACCCATTTTTTCTGCGTAGTTGCCCCTAATAGCGCCGCCTGACGGAGAGTTTTTGTACTAATTTTCTTTCTATTCCAAGAAGAAAAAACACAACAATGCGCATGAAATGCTTCCCAGAACCCATTTCACAATTCACTTATTCTATGGTTTAGTATTTAGATTTGAAAAAAAAGAAATATTTAGTTAGCTTTAAAACAGGAATAAATAAGTTGCAAATCAAAATGATTTATCACCATTTAATAGTAGGAAAAAGGTAAGGATAATTTAGATTACTGATTTTAATTTTGGTTTTCTTAGCCAGTGCTATAATTCTCTTATCTAGTTCATTTTTCTAAATTTAATTATTTGATATATTTTTATTTGAATTATTCATTAAGTATTAGAGTTTCTTTGAAGTAGTGCACATTAAGCAAAATTATTTCCTGCCTTATCAGCATTTCTGTAGATTTCTGGTTCAGGTCTGGGGGCTGCAGCTCAGCTGCCTGCCTCTGGATTCGCCGCAATTTCACATATCCCTCCTCTCTCGCTTCATACATTTTCTTGTATACGATGGCAGGCAGCGGTGGCCTAAGTGATAAAGTCTCAGCTGTAGGGTTCCAGGTTCAGAGAGCCTGATTTGGCCGAAAGATCCACCATTATGAGGAGCTATTTGCCTGTAAAAAATCGTTCCTTGGTAACCCAAACGTCGGGCGCGTGTAGGTGCGAATTTGGAGAGGGAGGTGCGCAGATCAGACGGCTTCCTCACCATTAGATCACGGTTAAATTTCGGTCCGTCCCAAAAATAGCCTTCATCTTTTTTTAAAACCGGAGACGTTAAAGTAACTTCAACTAAACTTTGTATATCTATACTTATAAAAGGCTACTTACAAAAGGCAATGTGTATTATATTGCGCGCGGTGTCAAACGAATCCTCCTTACAGAAAGATTGCCACAGGTAGTCGTAATGTTGATTCAATGCACCCCTCAGAAGCCCGGACTTTAAAAGTTTAATCTAAATTTTTTTTAATTTAATTTTGTGTTTTATTTGTTTGAATGCTTCTTTACATTTTGTATGAAAAATGTAGATCGCAGAAACCCAAAATCAAGTACCCCTCAGATAGAACAAAACAATTATCTTTGTAATGACTGTTTGTTTTAGACTTGTCTTGTAATTACTAGATTAAAAAATATTCAGTTTTCACAGAAAGATTGAAATTTAATTCACGATTACTGCATCGACGTTTCAATATCCGTTATTTTCAAATTTTGGGTAATAACTGGAATATTTCTTCCCTGATTTAAAACGAGAACAGTTTAAAATACCTTTTTCCTTTGAATTTTTTAATTAATTTTTTTCTTTCCACGAGTTCAAAGATTTTTTTTTTTATTGAAGCTTTCCCAAGGAGAATGATTACTTATTCCCAGCATGCATTTTTTCCAATCCAATTGGCTGGTAGGCAACAAGAAGAAGTGACGTCATACTCTCGATAGTTGATTGCCTCGTAAACTAGATTACTCAATTTTACTGTTTCCAAGAATCATTTGATCTATTTGTTTTGTACTTTTTTTTAATAGTCGAACACAAAGGCTGAGATCTTTAGTTAAAGTACACATTACTCATCTGCAGCTCAAGTTCCTATATGCCTTTCCCAAAATCAACAAGCGAAATTGAAAGAGAAATGGAATGTAAACTCAAGGAGCTATTTATACAATGTAGCTTGAAAGTTTAAACCTAGAAATTCCATCTCTTTTTCTTTTATTCTCGATTCATTTTGCATATATACGAATATCAAAGAGAGTGTGTTGTCTTGATCTTTTGAGGTGTACTGGTCCATTTTGAGATATTCATTCGAAATTTCATTCCTTCTATTCTTTAACATTTTGCTTGGTTTTATAAATCCATTTCTTATAACGCCATAACAGGAAAGATTCAACTGCAAGGTTAATGGATCCATCCGAACCCCCTACGCTAAATTCGGACAGGCGTTTTGTAGACTCCAAAAGGCAGATGAAAAAATTCTCTTTTCAGTCTTTTATTGCAATCAACTCTTTTCAAACTCTTTTATCATACCGACCAGTTCCCACTTCCTGTCCGTCAAAGGTCAGATAGCAGAATCAGGAGTTCTTCTCTAGTTCTGTCGTTTCTGAGCATTTTTTAATTACCAACTATCACTCATGGGGTGTCTGAAAATCATTGGTTAATAATATCATCACGTGAGGAGAAGTTTGGCGTCTTTCCTTATCTGCACAGGCCCGATAAGCTAATGTTGGGTGACATTTATTCCAATTTTAGGCAGCGTCCTTCGTATTTCAGCTATCAGTGGAAACACATTTCTGTGCGTAAAATGAATCAAAGAGTAAACAAGATTTATTCATTATTTAATTATCAATAATGACAGTCGTGAAAGATACTCAAAAGCTTTATGGTGAGTCACATTTTCAAATTCTAAAATTTCTCTCTATTGTATTTCATATTGCAGGAATCTGTTCCAGATATTTTTTATATGACTTCCACTTCACGCTAAATCCTTTTGCCTCGACTGTATGTACCAAAGTTTATTAGTAACAACTTCACAATACTCTTTGTGATTTCATCGTATTTTTTTTATTTTAATATCTTTCTACTGGAAATTAATGATGAGTCTGATTCATCAACCCCACTTTATGCGAATTTTTATGCATCGATCGTGTTCAAAAATTGTAGTAAATTAACAGATAGTAAAATAAATCAATATTGTTTATTAATTTTTCATTATTTTAATATTTTGGACATTGTTTAATAATTATAAAGTATCTGCGGTTTTCATAAATACTTTCTTTGATTTATGTGTTTATTTTACTTGGATAAAATGTGTACTCATCAGAGTAACTACCATTAATAAGTTTTTGAATATCTTGGCAGGGTCGGATTTAAAACAAGAACTATTAAAATATCTTTTTTCGTTTTTTAAAAATTAATTTTTCCCTGATCGGTTCAAACAGTTTTTTCGTAGCGCGATTTAACAGCGAGAGATTCTCCGGACCATCCCACAATGCATTGTTGCAACGTAACCTTCTTCGCGGCAGGTGACGTCATTCGCAAAGAAAAATAAGCGGGAATATCAATAATGTGTATTTTTTGCTTTGCTTTTGTTTTCAAAACTTTTTCGTGCCATTGTGTGCACTTTTTTTCACCCACTTTTTGAAGTCCTGATTCCACGGGCAACGCGCGCGTACTGCTAGTATACTATATAGATTACTGGAGTAGTGCCTTGAAAGTTTTGTGCTGATTAGTAAATAAAATTAGATTGCTCTATTGTTTTTTAGAATTTTTTCAGAATTTTTTATAATTAATATAGAAACTCGGTTGCGATTTTTTTTCTCATTTTGTTTTGACAATTTTGCGCCCCTCGAATTTTTTACTCCGTGCAGGGGCACGGACTAACGGAGTGTTCGTCCGGCCCTGATCTTGGGCAGAAAAAAAATTGAAAAATTTATTTTGCCTATCCACAAAATGCTTGTTTTGCCAGACTATTCTAATGAAAGTTTAGTTATCTAAATTATATCTAATTCATATGATATAATTAATATTATATTTGTGCACATTCTGCAAAAACTTTGTTAAATGACCTAATTACCTTTTGAACATATCCCAGACATATTACACTTGAATGCAAATTTGAAAATTCCTGAGACATTCAAAATAATAAGAGATGACTTCATCCTGAATACATTGTTTTATGATACTTTAATTTTTAGAAAATTATTTATAATTGAAGATAATTCATTAGAAAGTTCAGGAAGAAATTTAAAATAATGAAAATTAATTTCATCCACCTATCATATTAATCATGCTTATTTTTATTTTTAATTTAAGTTGTATGTAAATTTGGCTTCATCTGTGAATGCATCTTTTAAATGTGTTTAATGTTTAAGTTGATTGTAGCAGTTATAGATAAAAGAATTTTAAAGTAAAAACTTGTGTCTCCCAATTTTAAAAAAATTAAACTGATAGTGAAATGAAATGTATAGTGTTTATTAATTTTTCATTATTTAAATATTTTGGACATTGTTTAATAATTATAAAGTATCTACAGTTTCCATAAATAATTTTTTGATTTATGTGTTTATTTTATTTGGAATAAAAGGTGTATTCATAGAATAGCTTCCATTAATAAGTTTTTGAAGTGCAACTTGGGGAGGAAAAAAATTGAAAAATTTAATTTGCCTGTCCACAAAATGCTTGTATTTTGTCAGACTATTCTAATGAAAGTTGAGTTATCTAAATTATATCTAACACATAAAATATAATTAACATTATGTCTATGCACATTCTGCAAAAACTTTGTTAAATGACCTGATTCCCTTTTGAACTTATCCCTGACATATATTATACTTGAATGCAAATTTGAAAATTCCTGAGACATTAAAAATAATAAGAGATATCTTCATCCTGAATATACATTGTTTTATGCCACTTTATTTTTTACAAAATTATTTATCATTATAGATTATCCATTAGAATGTTCAGGAAGAACTTTAAAAATAATTATTTTTATCCAATATATTAATCGCACTTATTTTTATTTATATCACTTTTTATATTTTTATATATACATTTTTAGAATGTTAATGGGAATTTCTTAATCAATCTGGATTTCTTTCTATAGATTTACTTTCTACTGGGATTATATTAAAATTCTCTATTTAAAAAAGTTTTGTCTCCTATTGATGTACAAGTTCATTTATAAGCATAAAACAGTTATTATTATTAATTGTGCATTGGGATGAGTGTTTTTAGTTTAATTTTTCCACTATTAGAATATTGGGGGGGAATAGATTATTTGGGTACAATTAGCTTTTTCCATTTCCTCTCACATCTTCATACTTCCCTATAAGAATGTTCTCTACAGTGCTGTAGGGTAAATATCATTTGAGAATTCTGACTTTTTTTTTCTACTATTGATTTTAGGTTATGCTAATTAATCATTGACACTGACATCTATACCTAAGCACACAGGGAAAATCCATCTATTGGGCAGGTGCTAATGAAATATCCCAAGTTAAAAGACTTCAAAGGAGATCTAGTATGTGCTTTCGTGTTTCCTTCAAACTAACATTATAAATGCATTTTTAATGTGGCTGTATTTTATATTATTATATACTTAATTCCAGATTGATGTAGAATTTCTGAAGATGTTTCCAGATGCAGGAAATTTTCTTGGAGTTTTTCCTTCATATTATGCTCCTCGTATTGTTAAATATGTTAGCAATTGTAGACCAGACTTAGCAAGAAGATTTTCTGAAGTAGTAGATGGTATAACTGAATAAATAAAATTGATTTTTTCATTGCAGAATAGTAATGAATTTGCTTTAGAAAGTTTTATAATGCATAACTTCTTTACTAAATACCATGGTTTTTTTCATAGAAATATAACTGTGTTTGTGTGAACTAATTAAAAATTATCATATGTTTTGGAAAATCCATCTATTAGTGACTTTATATAAAATTTATACTAAAAAAAATACTCAATTTTTTATGAATATTTTTATTTCTCTCATTCATAAAGAGTTAACTTTTGCTTTAGTTTAAAATTTTGCATGCCATTGCTTGGTTACTAACTAAATAATCTTGCTGTAACTTTTATATAACAGTTATTTTTAATTGCGTTTGGAAGGTTACTAATTGAGGTCATACTTCAAAACTTAATTGCTATGCCTTTGCTTTTGTCTAAAGTTTACAAATAAATTTATTAAAAGCTCTATTTATAGGGAATATTACTGGTTGTAGTGGACTTGAAAATATTTGTTATTTACACTTTTTTTTTTAGAAAATTTATCAGCATTGCTAATGCTTGCGGAGTTATTCCCAGTAACTGGCCCAAGAAAGAAAAAGGTAAATTTTTGTTATTCTATTTCAATTTTGAGAGATTTTATAGAATTTTAAACACACACACACTTCCAGAATTATCAAAATTATTTTCAAACTCAATAATCATTGTTGCATTGAGGCTATAATTGCATGACAGCAAAACATTGAGAGATGTTCACCAATGTCTGCTTTCCATTTACTGTAGTAGTTTTCTAGATGTCCCATGATATGCTTCAAAACAAAAAGTTAAATATTGTATAAAAATTTGCAGTTATGTGTGCGAAACAAATGGATGTGTGTCTCATCTTAAAAATGACAACAATCAATAGAATGTTGTAGGGAGTATGTGACAAGACCTAATTCCATAATTTGTTCAAAAAGTTCATTCAAAACCCTTTTTTATTGTTCTGTATGTAAGAATAATTAAACCACTAGTTTGTAAAAAACATTTACAGCAAATTTTTTACTTTAAATGTTTATATGGAAACAAAAACAAATTGTTAAAAAAATTTGTTTGAATAAGGTCCTTCACTATGTTGCAGAAATTTTTCTTTAATTAAATAATTTATTTTGCAGGTTTCAGGAGATCAATGGTTCAAATTCCCCTCTGACGCCCTATTCAGATATATTGGGGTAAACATTTTTCCGTCATTATTGTTTAAAATGAATTCTTTTAAAAGCTATGGTTAAATTACACATTTAGCTTTTTTCTGTGGAATAAAAAAAAAGTCTTAGCAATTTAAAAGGAATATTTTCAATGTTTTTTTCTAATTAATTCAAATTCTTTTTTCGATTTATAGGTGAATGGTTGCTTAGAAGAAGCAGTGGAGAGTATACTCGAAACCCAGCCCTACATTTTGTGCACTGGAGAAAAGTTCTCCCAAAGTAGCCATTTTATCATTTTGGACAAAAATCCAGTTGAAGTTGGAAAATGTGCGGTAAAGGTATTTGATGTACTTTACAAAAGTTTTTATGTTTTTAATGTTAAATATACGGAACAATTAAGAATATTTTTTAACTTCATGTATACTGCCATATATAATTTAAGCAGCACTGCCAAGAGCTCTGTTGAAAATATTAATACCATTCTTTGCCGGACAGTATTGTAAATTCTTTTTTCATCATGTAATCAAGATATATTCATTATGTAATCAAGATATATTCATTATGTAATCAAGGTATATTCATTATGTAATCAAGGCATATTCATTGTGTAATCAAGGTATATTCATTGTGTAATCAAGGTATATTCATTGTGTAATCAAGGTATATTTATTGTGTAATCAAGGTATATTCATTGTATAATCAAGGTATATTCATTGTGTAATCAAGGCATATTCATTGTGTAATCAAGGCATATTCATTGTGTAATCAAGGTATATTCATTGTGTAATCAAGGTATA
>BGPR01027421.1:0-20738 GCA_013235015.1 Araneus ventricosus
ATATATATATATATATATATATATATATATATATATATATATATACAAATTTGCATAACCCTTTATTACTTACCGTAAATAAATTTCACCATGTTTTTCTAGTATTTGATCAAGTTCGAACACCTCCTCTTCTTCTAGAGGTGCACCATTTGTACAGATACCATTAAAGGTGCCAAAACAGAAACGCATTGCTAAACGTTTGCTGTTCCGAAGCTCCTTTGGTTGGAGAAATTTAGGGAAGATGAGCTGTGATCGCGGTTGATGATTTGAGGAATGCTGCGTATCTACTTTTTCAAATTATTTTCATCAGCAGGAGCTTTGTATATGGCTAGGAACATCTTCTAACCTACTTGTGAGATAGTACCTAGTGTTGATGAGGGGTTATAAAAGATGCCAGCAATGTTTTTCATCTGGCTCAGTTGATTTCTGAACAATGTAACTATAGTGCTTTGCTTTTTCTATAAACAGCTGGTTTTATGTCGCAGCCACGGAATGCATGGAGATGGAGGATGGTTTTGGCAAAAGAAAGTTCTTTCTGCAGCTTTCTTGTAAAAATAATTTAGCTTCAAATTTTCCCTGCCAGGCTTCATAAAATAAATGTTATTTACAAGTGATACTCAAAGCAATCAGTAACACGAGTAGGTCTACGCCTTTCTCTTGGGATGAGAAATTTACTTCTCTAACCCAGATCTCACAATATAAGTTTCAGTATCCCTTGTAGAGACTCTCGTTTCAATTATTTTAGCATCCATTTTATGTGTTAGTAATTGAACATGCCTGGTCTTATTTCTTGAATGACAAGAATATGTTTCTGTCAAACTGTGACAGACTGATTGCGAGCTTTTAAATTAAATTCTGCATAGATATGTAGATTTAGGTTATACTGTCTAAATACACTCCCTTGGAGCGTTACAAAAAAGACTTAGTACAAGGGATCTTGTGGAAGGGAACGAGCGTGAGCGGAGGAAGGGAGTACGACTGTTCATGAAATAGGTTTGTCTTCCCCCATCCTGACACCGCCACTACTCTCGATACAAACAATAATATACTTGTATAATTATTGTATAGGCCTGAGGTTTTTCTGCATTTTGTTGCTTCATCACTTTCAATTGATTTTACCATTACAATAAGGAATTTTAGAAATATTCACTATAAAATTCCCCTGTATCTTAAAGAATTTCATGCTACAAAAAATTTATGACTAGTTTTGTAGGAAATTCAAAGTAGTTTAATTTTATACATAAGTTTTTTTCTCTAGGATCTATAGTTTTCGAGATAATTAAGAAACACTGATAAATCCCCCCTTTTATCCCTCGCGCACCCCCACCAGCGGGGACTTTTAGTATATCGTTTAGGAAACTACCCCCAACAACTGTGCCGAATTTCAAAACTATACCATTTTATAAATTTGCAATTCGTTGACTGGACTGCGAGTAGAAGGAAACTTGTAAAGGGGAGAGGATGTGAGGGAAGGAAGGGAGCATAATTGCTCATTAAATGGGCTTGTAACACCCCCACTCCTACACATACAACACTACCCTTGTGTAATTATTATACAGACATGAGGTTATTATGAAGGTTGTTGATTCAGCACTTTTAATCGATTTTACCATTATAATAAGGAATTTTAGAAATATTAACTTTTAAATCCCCTGTATCTTCCAAACTATTGATGCTACAAGAAAAACGTAAGACTTTTTTGTAGAAAATGTTATTTAGTTTAATTTGGTAATTGAGTGTTTTTCGATAGAATCCATAGTGTTCGAGGTATTTAAGAAAAACTGAAAATGCCCTTTTTAAACCACCTGTACACCCACCGGCGGTGACTTTTAGTATGTCGTTTAGGATAGTACCCCCAAAAACTGTGAAAAATTTCAAAGCTTCACCATTTTCTGTTTCCATTTTTCCTTCGTTGTCTGGAATACTACCACTAACTACTTTATTTTAACCAAACATCAAAATTTAATTTCAAGAATTTGATTCGGGAACCATTTTAGATATGTTGCATATGTTAATGGATGTCTGCAGAATACTTTCACTTTTTTATTTTAAGACATTTCATTGTTTTCAGCGAGCACACTTTCGATTTGTCTTTTTTTTAAGTTTTTATCTAATTCGTATATCACACACAATGTGTTAAGTTCAGACTTAAAGTAGGAGAAATGATGTTTAAATTTGCTTTATTACTGTTTAGAGTAATTTAATTATATTAAAAATCTTTCCTTCGAGGTGTATAAATCTCCTGTCAAATTTTTTTTGGAACATTGTTTCAGGAGACTAGATAGATACTTTCTCTTCAAAACTTTCATGATTCATACTAAAAGAAAAGCTTATTAAATATACGTCACGCTTTAAACATTTCAGAATATTTTGTAACGCTATTTGCTTGTTATGGTATGTTAGAACTATTTTAAACCAAATAATTTAGATTCGTTACTGCAGACAACCACGTAAATTTCTACATTAAGAATTTGCATATACAGTCCACCACATAATTATTAATAATTTAAAATACGCATATTCAAAATAGATATTATTCCAATGTTCCAAACTCCTTTATAAAATATATAAGAAATATTAATAAAATAAATAATAAAACAAAATAATTCCAAATGATTACCTCCACAAGTGATCAATTCTACTATTCGAAGTAATAAATATCAAACTGCATTATAATCAACCATTTGCAATCTCAATTTTTGAAAAAAGTTATGTGCGCATTCTCGCAGATATTCGTCATAATAAACATCTGAGAGTTCCTATTAAGTTCTCTATACCGGGAATTTTGTTTGCATATCTACAAGATCTTCAACTACATTCAACTGGCTGTACTACATTATCATTTTGAAAATACTTTTATTATAAGTATTTTTCCCATTCTTAAGCTGGTGTGGTACGGAAGTTTGGAGATGAGAGTGCCTTCTCTTTCGTCTTCAACATGTAAGTGTTTATAGAGTAAAATACAGATTACAGTAACATTCTTGACAAATTTGTATTATCGAATTTTATAAAAACACACTTTAAACAACTGAAATAGTATAAAACACTGTTTCATTAATTTAAACCATTATAAATAAAGTGCAACCACAAGTCCATCCGTGGGAATCCGCGGTAAATACCTTTTGATCTTTTTACCTTAGAGATTTAGGCTTTCTTTTGGTACAAAAATTTGAGATTCTAAAGGCTGGGAAGTAAAACTATATCCTTAATGTTTCTAAAAATTATTTAAAAATTGAAAAAAATTCTTATAAATTTTAATTGTCTTACATTTGCACAAAATTTTAACAAAAATGTAAAAATTTTGTGTGTTATTCTTCCATGAATTAGTTCCAATACAAAAACTGAAGTGAAACTGAGCCTTTTCATCTGATTGTACGCTTGAAAACAGCTCTTCAGAAAAGGATGCGATCATTACTATTCTAATTATAACCTTAAACGGAAATAAATAATGTTTTTAATTATGTTTATTAAAATTTTGCAAGTGAAGGCTTAACTAGCTTATCTTAAATTTGTAGTCTTGAACTGTATGCTTTATACTGCAATTTATGAATATAATCAGAGATATTTTGAATGAATTAGAAGGAAAAAGAGAAAGGTAATTTCTGAAGCATTCCTCTTCGTGACTTTTTCTAATAACCTTTTTGTAGTTTTATGTCCTGTTGTTTTATAATTTAAAAAAATGTCCGATACTATAAATAAAGAATATTGAGATTGATCGATAAAAAAAGCTTTGCAAATTATTAACCGTTTTGTCTGAAATCAATTGTCAATTATAGTTTTGTATTTTTTATAATCAAACTACTGAAACCACTATTCTTGAATGATCTGTTATCTCAGTTTCGTAATAATGTTTTGTGGTTTCAGTTTATCATAATATTTGCTTCACCAAAACTCCTTATATACAGGGCCGGATCGTCAAAGAGACAATGTAGGCAACTGCCTATGCACCCCTAACTTTTGGGGGTCCGTGGATTTTTTTCAATCATTTTTAGGGCAATTTAATTTTGTGCTCTCATTTGATTTTCAATTACATTGTACTCGAACGTATTCTAATATAATAATTAAAATCAAGCATCGTTTAAATTTCGAAATACTATGCTTAGGACTTATTTCGTGCTTTGAAATCCGCTTGTATTTTTACAGTACTGATTCACAAGTCAACAACTCTCCCCTGCTATCATAAATGCAAGAGTAAAAGAGTGCCCTTGACTCTATAGAAGGGGGTGGTCGAGAAGTCTGTGTATTTCGTTTCCTGTAAGTATGAATGAGACAATATAATACGTGCGGGCTGGAAAGTGAGCAATTCTTGAACGAAATAGCTAGTATTATACTTATATTACAAATTGATGCCGCTGACATTTTATTGTTCCCGTAGGCTCTCAGCATGTCTGAAGAATCTCCCTTTGCCAGCAGTACGGGGTTCTTACTGAAGAGGGTACAATGACATATTTCTTCTCCTTTTTTCTACAGCTCATTTTACTACTCTATCTTCTTCGAAAGAGCCCTGACAAGGGAGGTAAAGGCATCATGCAATTTGGCGGCTAAAGGCACGAAAGAAAAAGGGTGTTGTGTATTTCGGGGGACTGTGGTCAAATTACAAGGAGGGGTGGGCCCACCCTACTTCTCTGTGGTCTCACCTTTCTCCTGGTTTGCTCGAGGCCAGGAGGATTCTTAAAATGCTGGCTGTATTCAGCGACCGAATGATTCGCTTATCTTATTAAATGTATGTTAATTATTTCAACTTACTTTAAATACATCAAATTATTTAATTTTTGTTAATCTGGAAGCATTAATTGTTTCAAAAGCATGAATTAGTTTTACAAGGAAACGAAAAACAGTGAACAGGAAATGTATCAATACTTCAAACTAAATTTTGAGGCAATGTGTTTTGAATTTTATCAAATTAATGATTTAGATCTTTACATTCGATTGTTAAAAAAGTATTAGGCTGGCTCTTTGAAATCATGAAACTGAATGACGATTAATTTGAAATTGATCGATTTTTGAAAATGCAAGAGATGCTTTGTTCATATTGAAATTACAATTATTACAAATTATTTAACTAATTATAAAGTGATTGTTTAATCTAATTATAAGAAATAAACAAATGCCATAATTTCCAGAGAGGATTATCCTGCCTTAAGTGAAAAATTAAATTTGAATTCATAATTAAAATTTAAACTTAGCAAAATAATAATGTAAATCTATCCAAAAAGTAGATTTGGTTGAAGTAACAAAAATTAAATTAAAAAAACTAGCAGAGTAAGGAAAATGGAATGTATTTTATCATAACAAAAGAAGGTTTTACAATACTATAATCAAAACAAAATAATTTTTATCTCCTTTTTAACGTAAGAGAAACATTAGATTTAAAGATTTGACGAATCTATGAAATTGATTCGAATTTCATTACAGCAAACTATTGTTAAAAAATAGGCATAACTTTTTGAAAAAGGATTTTCAAATTTAAGGAGAAACATTGTCCGACAAATAAGCTGGTACATTAGAATTGAAAGATATATTTTTGAAAAACACGAAAGTTAGTTTTCGTGTCATAATATTCTTTGCCTTTATCGTTGAAACATACCATATTCTTGCTTAATTTTTAATTAATAAAAATTTTTAAAAGGCTCTCCGAGGCGTACATTCCCATCCTTCATAGTATATTTGTACCAAATTTGGTAAGTCTAGGCTCAGAGGTCTGTCTTATGGAACACAAAAAGACAGTCTCATACATGCTCATTTATTAAATAAACTAAGCGGACTCTCTGTTTTAACTTGACCTTTCAACATTACGTTTATTTGTGAATTCTTTTGTTATCAAGTCACAACCAAACGCGTTGTTCAACTTTCATGAAGGCATGAAGGCTCCTTGAAATCATAAGAAACGACATATATAGAAATCAGCCACTTTTTTTGGTGACTACAAATTAGTACTAATTTCATTGTTTTTCTTCCATTAATTCATATCTTAATGTAATTGTTTTAATACTATCGCTTCTGAGCTACTTTAAAATAATAGCTAAAACTGTAAAAAATCCGCGTCCCTTCTTTTTCATTTTTTTTATTTGATGGTCCGAATAAACCAACTTAATTTTTCTTTCGCAAATAAAAGCATAAACTTATTTTAATTAATTATTTTGAAAAAACGCGTATTGTGATTTTAAAGTCGTAAACACTATATACACATAAATGCTAAACTAAATATGATCTTAAATTTTTGAACAATATTAATATGGTATAATCATTTCTGAATCGTTCACAAACTAAATATTGTATAGGATTTCAGTTTGCTCCATGAGGTTTTAAAGATTTTCTACCCCTGACGTAGGCCATACTTTCTGTGATTGCATACATAATTGGTCTCTATAAAAATGCCTTATAAAAAGTCATCAAACAAGAAAGCAAATTTAGTTATTTAAATATAAAATTTTTTATTTAAAATATTTAAGAATAAAATTCTTAAAGATCAAATCAAATACTAAAAATAAGTAAAACAAAACTGAAAAATGCAGTTTATTCTATTTTAAATTGCTGCAGTTTTTATTTACCAAGCATAAATCGAAATTGTATCTTCTTTGCATTCTGAAGTTGCTAGTGTTATGAAAAAGGGTCGTTGAAAGTCAGTTAATATAATTTTTATGCTGTGTTTGACACCCTAAATAATTATATATTAATAACAAATAATTAATTACATAATTGCTAATTAACAATTAATAATTCGTTGTTAATATATAATAAACATAATTAAATTGAAAATTAATTTTAATTTAATTAATTAAACTTCAATTAATGTAAATTAAAAATTTTAATTAAATTTATTTTAAATGCTAATGACCTATCGGCTTTGACGGAAGTTGGCTGGGAAGGGGCTATCAAAAATTGTTTCCAATTGGGCCCCGAACTTGTTAAGGCCGGGCCTGGATCGATCAAAATATGACGAACAATGTGGCATGTTTGTTTCAAACAGAAGCGCAAAGCACCATCAATTAAAAGAACCTGAAATTGTGAAACATCATGCTAACAAATGGAATTCAGATAGAATCATAAACAAACCATATATTTTTATACAAACAAGAGAACAGTTAAAAATTAAAAATCATCAACCAACGAAACTGAAATTGAAAAACATGAAATATGAAAACTGGGATGGCATTTCCATTACCTTTAACTGTTTTCTAAGACGTTTAAAATTTACATGGTATTTTAAAATATTAACATCAAAATTATTTTCAAAAGAAAATTAAATTCAAGCATCAGAAAATGAGGAAACTAGGCACCGTTTAAAAAGCAACACTATGTCTTTCAATTTTTTGAAATTTTGAAGAGGAAGAAAATACTCAATTTTTCCAAATGTTTTCAATGTTCTAAAGAACTTTAGGCGAAAGACCTCTCCAACCGGACCGTCAACAGAATTAGTGTTCAGAAGCATTCCGAAATGAATTTACGAACCTGGCGAGGTAGCAATATGGCGACTCTCCTTCACCCAAGAAACGTAGTATTTAAATTCTTTAATGTCTGTATTCTAAATGTCAAACGAACTTTTACTTAGAAATACGAATGTTTTGACAAAAATATGACTTAATAATATTACGATAAGAATTTATAAACTTCAGCTACATTTAAGATTATATAATGGTCTTACTTAAATGATGTGTCCAACAAATTTTACAAATATATGACTTGATTTCTCAAGTTTATTAAAACATTTTTTCTTCGCGCTTTCGTGCCATGGGCAGTTTTCTGGTTTGCCGGGCCTCAGGCTGTCTCTGTTTGTGTTGCTTGAGATATTCTGTGACTTTTTTACCGCACAATCCAGGTTACTATATTGGAGACCGCGAACATTTCACGCTAGTACCCATATTGTATCAGCAGAAATTATATGGCTGCCAGCATTACATTTTTAGACCTCGTCGAAAGTGGGTTCACGACTAAACTACCATACCGATTTTGATGAAAATTGGCAGAGAGAGAGATTGAAAAACGGGGATGGACATGTTGTAGGTGTCGTCATCATAAATTAAATATGTTTGACTACAGACAACAATTAAATAAATTGCAATTAAAGGCGCATTGCCTCAGCGATCTGCCATGAAGATTACTAATTTATTTTTAAAATAAGCCTGTACGTGATCCTAAGAAAAGGCTCATTCATGTGCAATAATTTATTTTTAAAATCAAACATCGTGTGATCATAAAGAAAACCTTTATCTTGTGATCCTGTTGGGAAAAGAAATACATAAATAATTTGTGATTGTTCGTTTTCCTGAAATAACACATCTCAAAGTCGAACGCTTGATATTGATTTTCTGAGTTTGCAGTCTGCTTAATTTCAGTAATTTATATTTGTATCTTTTCTTATGGGATTTTATTCAAGAAATTGTCAATGAAATGATACCGGGACAGAAATCTATTGAAACACATCCGAAATAGCATGTACACTTGCAGCAAATTTTATTTTTCTTGATATTAGCTTGTCATGACAAACTTGATGTGGCAACTAAGCAGCGAACTTCCTGCTAAGTAACAAAGCATAATCGACCAACCCACTTGAAAAACAATTTTGCTGTGAAGATGTCATGAGGAATTTCACACCACGATTGCAAAACAAGTTTGCTACAAAGATGATAGCACACTTAGAGATAATCTTTGTCTCTGTTCAAAAAATCATCCGATTTTTAATAGCATCTCCTAGACCGTTCTTCTTTTTATTAATTTAATAAATCAATGATAATTTGTGAAAAAACTAACTTTTTTATAAAAAAATTTGAAAAATTCTCCATCTTTTTACGAAATATAGAACTCGCACTTTAAAGAAAACGATATTTCGCCTTTTTTATTAACGTTCAAATTTTAACGTTCATGAACAAAATTTAACCTAAAAAACAGTTAATGTTTGTTGGAAAATAATAACTTACATTTTGTCCAATTTTAAAAGTAATTACTTTTGAACCCTAATTTCATAATTTATTCTACTAGCAAAATGTAGTTATTAGAGAAAAACGCTCTCTCTTTGACTTCAAATCATATTCTCAACACAAAATTTTAAAAATTAGTGAAATCAAGAAAACAGTTTAAAATCAATCGCTTAGATGCACGATCTATTAGCGCAATCTATCTTCTCCTCTAGGAGTCTACCTGGCTGAATGGTTAGGGCAACAGGTTTAAGAAGAGTTGCGTCGCGGGATCGAATCCGAGGTTGTGTTCGGACTCTGCTTTTACTATAGTTTGCAATGAGTTTGAAGCAAAAAGCTTGATCAAGTTCAACTTGTGGTGACTGACTCGTTTGCAATAACTTGTTTGAAGCTTGCACTCTTGTCGTTGCAAATTTGCGGAGCAAGATTGCTGCAAACTAAAATTGCTATCTGGGATGATATCGTTGCAAGAATTTTTAGATTAAAAGTTAAGAACTGTTGTTAGCTATAACTAAATGGAAAATATACGGATATATATATTGTATTTTATGTATTCTAATGATTGGCAGAAGCACACATCTAAATTTTACTTTCGTTAACATACAAGCTGAGGTCAAATAAAACTGATAACATTATCAGGGCCAAAATACCTGATCCAAGTAGTGATAAGCAATTACGCGATATAATTGTTGAAAACATGATACAGCGTCCCTGCGGTCCTGACAATGCCCATTCCCTATGTATGAAAGATCGAAAACTTCCAAAAATTTCCACGAAAGTTAAAAAATAAACTGTTCACAGTGAAACGGATATCCTTAGTGCCGACATAAATCCCTAGCAGAAGGAGGAAAAACTGCGAGAATCAATTTTTGTAATGCGATTACACTACTGTCGATAATAGTTTGGGTAGTTCCTTATTCTTTTGTTTTGACAAAAATGCTTAACGCCCATATAAATGTAGAAGCTTGACATTCAGTACCAGCGATAAAATACATCTGTAAATGCATTAGCAAAGGCAAAGATCAAGCCATTTTCAATTGTAAGAAAACAGAGCTCGGAAATACCATGGACTTGTCCACATTTATCAGTGCGGCTGTTTTGTCAGCAGCAACGGTATGATGGCTATTAGGTTTTCCGTTGCACGAAAGGCACCCCACTCTAACACATGTGGCTAGGCACTTAGATAATGGTGAAGGAGTCTATTTTAATGAAACCAATTTCCGTGACATATTATTGCCTCCTCCAAAAACTATTCTGACCTAATTTTTTAACTAGGTACAAAAGTTAATTTTGCAAACAGTCTTCTGTATGTCAAGGTGCCAAGATATTGCACATGGAATTCTTCAAGAAGGAAATGGAAGCCCCGAATCTAAGGTACCCCTATACAGAATTGACCTGGTTTAAAATCTGGAGAAAGAGAGGATGTCAAAAAATTTATTCTCACTACAAATATAAGAGTTCAACTCTTTAACGACAATGATTCAGAACAGTATGCGGCTACTCTTTTGGAAATTGCCAAAGGTCGGTTCAAAACAGATTAGTAAAATTGTTCATAGGACAGGGAATCCTTATGCTACGACACACCTTTGAGTCCAGAGTTAAAAATCTCCAGTTTGCAGTTTGGATGGCTGTGTGTAGAACTCTATGGAAAAAAAAATCGATTACAGACTGTGTTTAAATGACGGACGAAATACATGTGAGAACTATGAAAGCAATGAAAAATGAACTATTTACAAGTGAAAAGAAAAATTTGCGAAGAAGATACAATTTTAAGCCAGGCCCCAAAAGTTCACTGCTTTTAAAAACTTGTAGGAGGATTGATTAGGGTCCTTGGGATTCAGCATCTAGAGGGTCGGGGTCCATCAGTTTGTGGTTTTGGCGAAGAAGAGAAATCAGGGTTGGAGTCGGATGAACTGGTTGCCCCCGTTTGTTGTTTTATGAGGTTATCATTATCAGTGAGCAAAGATATCAGTTTAGCTATTTTATTCGTGATACTTTATTCAAAAGTAATTTTTCCTCAAAGTAGAGTATTTTCAGCGCTTGCTTTGGTAAAATGTAAAAATGACGAAACATGACAAGAAGTTGCGTAGTGGTGAGGGACTCCCTTTCCCTCGCATGCGCAGATATCTGAATGTTGAAGCTGGAATCTGTAGATATAGCTGGGAAAAGGTCGATTGTCAATAGCGGAGACAATGGATTCTCTTGACCATGAGTCTTGGGTTAGAGATACTTTAGGGAGTATATTAAAGATAGCTCTCCGAGTGTCGCCTGAATCCTAGTGTTGTTGCCATTTATTTCTACACACTTTTTAGATGACATTTCGAGGCCTGAAGATGGTGATGAGACCTTCTTTAGTGGAAAGTTTGGCAGGGTTGTCTGCAGCCTCGTTAATGAGGAAACTAACATGCGCCATAATCCAGTTAAGGGAACTGGAACGTTCTCGACAAAGAAAATTGTCAAAATTTCAGTTGTAAACGAAGGGGATTTTTTAGGTTAGAAAGGTTTAATAGTTGAATAATTGTTATAAGTATAATAATATAAAATTTCATACATATTCAACAAAAAGAATTTTTGCTAAGCGTACCTAAATATGGAAAAACACGTTTTCAGAAAACTGTGAAAAAACTAAATATTAACCTGCAAAAAAATATACTTTTTGTTTTTAAAACTTTCCTGGATCAGATTCATCTTGATCTCTGTAAGTTCAGAAACTTTTTTCATTTGGTTTTTAATTGTTTTAGCGTCTTTACGAGTTTTTTGATACATAAATTCAGCTTCTTTGAAACGAAGAATATTGATTTTCTCAAAGAAAATTGTCGAAATTTCAGTTGTAAGCGAAGAGGATTTCTGCCAAGTAAAAATTAAATCTAAGTTTATATATTGTGCACATAGAAATAATATGATGTTTTGAATATAAAACAGCTTAAAAATATTTGTAACTTAAAGGATTTGAATTTTAATAGCAATTCGAAAATGTGCTCCGATAGAACGTATTTTGAACACATAGCTTCACGTTGGTACGCTTAGAAAACACAATTCTGCCTAAAATCACTCTAAAGGTAGCATAATATGTAAATAAAAGCTTAATAATGGCAGTGAACTTATTTTCAATATAATTCATTAGAAATAAAATTTTAAAAATATTGAATATCATACAACTGAAAAATCTAAAAAATACGTGATTTTTTTTCATTAAAAATATCACCTTAAAAATATATTATTGACCAGAAATGTACAAAAAACATTTTAATAGGTGCATAATAGTTATAAGTATTATAATATAAAATTTCATACATATTCAGTTGAAAGAATTTTTTCTAAGCATACCTAAATTTGGAAAAAAATACATGTTTTAAAAATGCAAAAAACTAAATATTTACCTGTAAATTTTTTTTTAAACTTCCCTGGACCATATTCATCATGTTTGGATGTTTCTGAAAGTTCAGAAACTCTTTTAATTTGCCGTTTCAGAGTTGTAGCCTGTTTACGAGCTTCCTGAAACATAAATTCAGCTTCTTTGATACGAAGCTTATAGATTTTTTAATGAATCACAAGTGTTTTTCCCTGGTGTAATATCCAAGTTTTTCAGTACTTTAAGTACACAAAAACTTGGGTATTACGAGGTTTTCATTACGACCGTAAACCCCGTCATTGAAGCATAACACAGCATCCATGTCTAAAATTTTTAATATATTGATAACAACAAACGTGGTTTTTAGAATTCTTTCCCATACACAATTGTTGAAACTCTCATTGGGGTTTTGAGTTTGCCATGGATGCATTTTGATAAAAGCTTTTGGTCAGCTAACTCTCTGAACACTTTCTTAGTAGCTAGTAAAACAGGTTCTGGTCAAGAATGTGTATGAATATAATTTTCACGATAAACTGAATTTTTGTTGAACCCGCACCAGCTGTCAGATACCATAAGACACAAACCATGTTGGGGTTTGGCATCTGTCGATAGTTTGTGGAAATATATAGCCCAAATTGATTTGGACATCTCATCGACTGACTTTGAAGTGTTTCTTCTTATTGCCAATCCATAGTATTTTTGGATTAGAAGAATTGTGCATCTGTTAGCCGACCACGTCCAGAAATGTTCTTTCCATCCGACCGCTTAGTCGACATCAATTTATTTCTTAAATTTCTCAACCTGGTTCCCATTCTTTTCAGGACATCACCAATGCACTCAAGTATTTCTACTACTAATTCTTCTTCGTACACTTTTGATTCTCTGATTTTTAAAAAAACTTTCGAGTCACCATCCCCAAGATATATTGCATAACGAAAGTTCCTCGTGGAACAGAAACTCTTTGAACTTCTGTAGGTGGGAGTGGTAAGTTCATTACTGCACACAATGTGCGAGCAGCACATTTGCCTTTCCCAATGCATCTCATGTCATACATTAATCTAGTATTTATGTCATAACCATTTTCAGATATATGAGATGTCATTGAACCCCTAGAACAGCTATAAGATTTGCATATAATCAGTAAGGATGTAGCAAGCCCCTTCGACTATTCGTTTCTTCTAGAACGTCAAAACAATCAGTGCTGTTGCATTGTTTACATTTTGAAACTCTATTTAAAAGTGTTTTTAAAACATTTAAGTCTACAATGATATTAGTACTCTCATTATTGCATAAACGTTTATCGCTTTCATCCACATGGTTCGCCGAAAACAAATCACTGCTATTCAATTTTCTTTTTGATGAACTTGCATTCAACAGTTCCTTATCAGCACATTTCTCTTTCTGATTCATCTAAGTAAATTGATTACGCTGGCATTTTCTCTTACAGAATTGTTTATGCCTGGGCCTGCTTTAAGATTATGTTATTTGAGAAATAACAGAAAAAATATCAGCTCAGTTCGATATAAAAATCAAAACGAAATCACAATTGCAAAATTCAAAACAATCACACAAAACACGATGTAAGCAAAATTGAAGTTCAAACAGATTGTAAAGTACGATGATAGTTTGTTGAGTTGTTTGTATCCTTTCATAAAATATCAAAATTATAAAAAAATTTAAAAATGTATGTAAAATAAAAGTGTTTCTAAGAGTTTCTCTGAAATTAGTTCCCTAAAACAGGGCGTGGTACCTATGTTTACATTTGAATGAATTTTTTAATATTAATTTAGTGCCTTTTGGCATCTCGGACCTATACATTTTATATATTGCTGGAATCAGAAAGAAATCCTCTATGCTTTGAGACTGAAATTGAAAAAATTATTTTTTGAAGGTATATAACAAAACAGTTCCCTTAATTAAATTGATGGGTTCTGAAGGAGGTCTTATTGTGCTAATTGGACTAGTGGATTAGAACATTTGAAGGAAGAAATCGCTCTGAGTGCCGACTGGCTGTCAATCCAGATTACTCAAACTCTAGTGTAATTATTTGTATATTAATATCATCTCTTTAACTTCTGGTATCAAATGCTCCAATCATTTTCCAGATCATGTATTGTAGTAACTTCTTAGCTTTTAACTTTAGAATTCTGGACCATAGATACTGTTGTAAATATTAGTATCTTCAATTCAATTAACCATTGATATTGTTGTAAATATTAGCATCTTCTCTTTCGAGAAAGTATTGTTTTACAATTCATAAATTTATTCCTATTTCTTTCGAATCCGGCTTTTTTAAGCAGGCATTGGGTTTATAAGAACTCATTTTTTAAACGTCTTCATAGTTTCCTTCTTACTACATAATTTTTTCATCATTATAATAAACCAGGGAATCATTTTATTATTTGTATTTCCTTTCAAACTTTATTATCTCTGGTTCGATTTTTCTCTTGTATTATATTATTAAACACCTTAAGACATTATAACAACTTATTTTGCAATTCACGTTCACTTCATATGTAATTATTAAATATCATCAGAACGGGCCTCATCTATTGCAGGAGGCCTACAACTATTCTCGGCAGTGTATATCATATGTAAACAAATATTTTCTAGTTGTCTATTCTTAATGTAAAGCATTCTATAATATGTCTAAATAAAAAATAAAGTTGTTCGGGGGACGGTTTTCTGCTGCGGGACCATGTTGGCTCCGTTGGGAGGGGTTGGTTGATCTCTTTTTCTACGGGCAGCCATCCAAACTGCGAAAGAGACCGCAAGGTCTCAAAAGCGGGGCTGCCCTGTAGTGTTAATGTCAATCCAGATTGATGTTTATATTCCCTTAGAATTAGCCCAATTTATAGCCTCTTTTATTGCTAAAGTCTCAGCTTGGAAAACGGTACAATGTGGGTTTGGTTTTGCCATCCACTGATGAATTTCGACGTTGTTTTGAATGACACAGAAAGCTCAACCTGTTTCACCTTCGAAATGTGAGACGTCTGTGTAAATAACCTCACCTTGGGGATGCGGGTCAGAGACTATTGATACCCCATCGTCCAAATGAGCTGGATGAATGATAATAGGAGGATTTCGCTGTTCAAAATCCTGATGAAAAAAACAGGAGCCATCCCAATTGCAATCCCTGCGAAGACGACCTCCTCTAACAAGGATGGACTCTATTTGAGCTTTGATATGTAGGGGAATAATGCCTTCAATCACTTGTAGAGCTGCTATTGGAGTGGTGGAATACGCTCCGTGATATTGAGATTGATTTTTCTCTGTATTGAATTTATTGATTGCTTGTGTAGGGTTTCCTGGAGCAAGAGTGATTTTTGGCCATACTACTCCAAGCATATCTTTAAAATTGAGTCTTATGATATGCATAAAAATGCAAAATGTTAAAAAAATTGCTTCAGAAAGGAAACACTTAAACATCAAAGAATTTTGTTGAAAGTAAACTAAAGTAACGTAAAGAGAGAGAGAAAAAAAATAACAACTACAAGTAAAAAAGCGAATAGCTTTTAAAAAAATTAAAAATATTCGGGTTGTGTCTTTCACCCACTAAGTCTTGCAATGTTATAGACGACGAATTAAAATGAGGATCTTTATGAAATTAAAAGAGGAACATTTGGGTGGGTCGAAAAAAATAAAAAAAGTTTTTCGGTGCGGAAAGTTGCCTATTGTAATCAGAAGAAAAACGGCATAAAAAATTAAAATCAGTTAAAATCTTCCGCTTGCGCATCGTACTTAAAGTTAATGAAAAAATACAAAATAGCGCCTTTTTTGTAAATTTTTTTAAGTTAGTTAAAACTTTTAAAATAAACACGCTTTAGTTTTTTATGCTTGTTTTATGTTCTAAATAATCTAAATAAATTAAATTCTGATCAATAATCTAATTTGTTCCGTTCGCGCAACGTCTCAGGAAAAACAGAAATATACCAATTTTTGGAAATTTTCACTGTCCAACTCTTCGCTCGTTTTGCTAGAATCAAACGACCCAGAACTCAATATGTGGAGGTGGTTGCACGTGGAGTTCCACGCACACCATACCCAACGAACTATCTAATTGTTGGGTGTGGTATTTACATTATATTTATAAAAAGTTTTTCCATAGAGTAGGATTCTTTGTCTTACTGTGTTTTTTACTTTTTCTTTTTTATACCTTCTACACATTTAAAGACAGATTTGTTTGGAGAAATTAAGCATAACTGATCTAGACTTCAGTGTTGTTCGGATATAGCCATCTCTAGCTGCACGTCGACATACTTTATTCGAGGCCTCCGTCACAAGTTTGATGAACCTCTCCACAGCCTGGGTGTGATAGGGAAACTTTTGTATTTCTCTGATGGGCGTAGTGTCGGAATTGATGAGTGATTTAATATCATCTTCACTTAGGTCCCGTAGCATTGGCGGAGGATACACCACACAAGAATTCCAATTAATAATTTCGATGTAATCGGAATTTCAATTTATCTTCGGTGGTACGAAATTTCTAACAGTCTTCTTCTTTGGGATGATTTGTCTCGTAAGATCCTTCTGTAACCGAGTTCCCGAATATGCTCTCTTTCTTTGACAAGCATTTCCAACAGAACATTCTCTGTGTGCTCAAAGAACGCATTTCGTTGTATTACTGGATCGACAACTTAAAGTAATTCATCGGATAAATACCGTGATGTTTGGATTGCTTGAAATACATGTTTTAGTCCGTCAGTAAAATATTTGCTCTTTTTTATAGCAAACCACACAGGCATGTATGATTTTAACATGAAGCCAACTATTTCTTTTAAGTTTTCGGATGGATCTGATGAACTTATATACAACCCAAAGACTCGGTTGGAAGCAGTAGCCATCTGGAATGGAACAAAGGTCCAGGATCCGATTTGCCAAGTCTTCTGGACAATGTCCCAAGGTGATTACATTTGAAATGTCCAAAAATACTGTTGGTCATTGCTCAACAAATTCCTGTCTATATCAGGAATCAAACAATCTATGGGTTCATAATCGATGACAAAGTGTTTTTCATAGCAAGTTAGCTGGCCGCTCGATTAGCCTAGTAAACGATTTAGGCCCTGCAATTTGACAGTCAATATGTTGGAAAATGTGGCGAAAAGGAAGCTCATTAAAATTCAGGATACATACTCCACTGTAGCGGGCGTCCTACATGATTTTCTCTTCGGTGTATGACGCTGTTCTTCCATCCAGTGTTGGTTACAGTGCCATCACACCCTACTACTTCTAGTCTTCTCATTCATCATTAGCTAATGTTAGAATAATCATTAAACAAACATAACACAAAACAATGCACAGCACCAAGGCGTGTACCACTTGTAACAGGCAAAGAAAGACTGAAGTGAAGGTCGTAGTGGGTGGTGGCGACTGGCGAGTAGAAGATCGAGTTGGTGGGGGGAGGGTGCAGCAGAGTAGGTAGGGAGGGACCACGCCACTGTTCCATCTAGCTCAAATCAGTTCAATTTAATTCAAGTGAGTTCTGGTTCGTTTTGTTCTACCAAAACGAACGAAGAGTTACTCATTAAAAATTGCGAAATATTGGTAGATTTCTGTTTTTTCTAAGACGTTGCGCGAACGGAGAAAACTAGATTATTGATCAGAATTTAATTTATTTAGGTTATTTAAACCATGAAACAAGCATAAAAAGTTAAAGCATGTTTATTTTAAAAGTTTTAATTAACTTAAAAAATTTACAAAAAAGGTGCGATTTTGCAATTTTTCATTAACTTTAAATACGAAGCCCGAACGGAAGATTTTAACCGATTTTAATTTTTTTTTTCCGTTTTTGTCGTGATTTTTCTTAGCAACAGAAAAATCTGTTTTTTTAAATTAGCTGAATTCTTTTCGTTTTGATGAACGGGGTAATGAAATACTTTATTGCACATATACCCCCCATTCATATGAGTGAACTTTCTATGTGTGGTATGTTTATATGTCAAAGGCTTTGCAACAGCTGTAGAGAGTGTGTAATGTAATTTTTCTGTGTCAAAGGCGTTGCAACAGCTGTTGAGAGTGTGATGGCTTCCTTTGTGACAAGAGAAGAAAGAGAAAACATTGCTCTTCATTAAAAACGGACTTTTCTAGGGTGTTGCGACAACAACAATAGATAGTGGTGGATTACCTTCTGAAAAGAGGTGGACACACCTCGGTTCGTCACAAATGGACCTTCCTTCGTTTATGGGACAACAGGTGGATAGACTTTTGTAATCCATGTTATGCTACCGTGCGGATGGTGACGACTTGGCCAAGCTGGAACAGCTGCAGTGTCATTTATTTTACCTTTCTTAATTTATTCCTCTGTGACATAAAGGTAATTACCTAGGGGTAAGCTTGACCAAATGGGAGTATACAAATTGTAGGTTACGGACTTATAGCAAGATAAGTAGGGGCGTGTATTTTTCTTACCTATCTAATGAGGGATGATTGTTGGGGAGAGAACTGGAGAGATATAAGGTGAATATGAAGCAAAGGAAGGAAGGAAGTGAGAGAGAGAGGGAAGTGGAAAAAGGAGAAGAAGATTTGGTTTGGAATGAGGATCGGCTTTTTTTTCAACGATTGATGAGGCTTGCCGGTACGCGAAAAAATCCACTAAGACTTCAAGACGGTCAGCTGGTTACGAATAATGGAGACTTTCTCGCTTATGTCAGCTCTGCCCGTGATCCGTTTTAAAAAGAGTTCGATAAGAACCTAAAGTGGAGGAAACGTTTTGGAGGTATGTACAGCACGAGTATCTCACGTCCAGCACCAGGTGTTAGCGGAAATTAATAACGTTCCAAGGAGTGTTTAGCCGTAGCTCCTACAAGTGTGACAACGTTCTGGAACCAATACAGCGATCAGGAATCCGTGTCGCCGAATCATCACAAGTTGGCAATTCCACATCTGTTCACATGTCCCAGGGGGACGTTTCCAGTGGCGGTTCAACAAAGATAAGTCATATATTATAAACCTTTACTTTTATCTCTCATATGTCAAGATAAGGTCAACTTGTTAAAAATAAATCTTGGCTATAAAATGTTAGGCAGAGATTCTGTATAAATGCTTAATCTAGGATCGAGGCATATATGATGGTATATATATGTTACATCTCTGTATTGTTCCTTGGCAATAAGTTTGAAATTGTAAAATTAGAAAATTTGATAGTAAATGGTCAAAATTGAAAACTTTAAGATTAGGGATTGAAACTAGTCTAAATATTTAGGTGATCACCTTAGGTTGAGGAATTTCCTTACGATAATCATGTTAAATGTAAAATCTTGACTTGTAAAATTTAGCACAGAACTAAATATTTAGGAATAATATATGTGCAGTTATATGCCAAGTTTAACCCTCTGAGTGTTTCACACGTATTTCTACGTCGACCTTGGACTAAACCATAAGCGGGAAACACGTATTTCAACGTGTGGTCGGGACACGCCGAAATCGGTCAGCCCGGATATTTACGTCCCTTGTGAACTGTCTCTAAAGTACGAGAAACGTATTTTTCCGATTTCTTCCCCCTTCCTTGGTTTGACATCTTGATTGATTAGCTGGGGAGGGTAGCGGTCGACACAATGAGTGCTCATAAGAATGTACTTACTGCAAATTAGAGATACCACAGGATCCAAGACCCCACACCCCCTTTGGCTTGGGGCATTTTAACGCTATCTGCATTGAGGTCTTCTTTCAGAAAGAAGGTCAGTTTTGGATTATTTTTTCTAGTTGTGTGTGTCCGAATTTGGATTCTGTATAAGTTCGGTTTAATATTTGTCAGCCTGGATTGAAATTGTATTATGTTTCAAGTGTTTTCCCTGTAATACACTTATGTTATATAAGATTTTATTTCAATGCATCAATGTTTTAATCGAATTGTTAAGTAAAATAGATTTTGTGGTCCCATCTCTTTCAATACCCCATTCAAGCATAGAAAAATTTGAGAAGCCTGGGGTGATAAGAAAAGAGGGGGGTTGTTTATTTCGTTATATAACATTGAATTGAAAAAAAAATAATTTTAAGGTTTAGGTGTGATTTTTTAAAACTATAACAGTTTTTTTTCCTAGATTAGTTTTCTATATTACACTACTTAGAATTTCTTTTAAATTCATCAAAATGAAATAAATTCCGAAAAATAACAATTATTTTTTCAAATAATTATTATTCAATTTATTTTTTGTTCACTTTGAACAAACATTGAAACAAATGTTAAAGAAAAGGGATGAAAATTTTATTTTTTATGTTTTAAAATATTGTATTTTTGTTAGAGAAAATTTTGGTTTACATGAAAACGTAAAGAATTAAAATCAAATAAATTTAATGTTTGAGTGATCTTATCAGACTTTTAGTTATCTTATTAAGAGTCTGATAACATCTGCCGTTTAAGTTTATTTCAATAGTCAGTGAAAATGTTTATTTCTTCCTTAAAATGTAAGAACACAAAACCATTTTTAAGAAAATATCAATGCTTACTTCAATGATACTGTATTTATGCATTA
>BGPR01027422.1:0-20738 GCA_013235015.1 Araneus ventricosus
TAGAAAATCGTGTTAATTCACAAACTGCCATGGCCATCACGGAATCTACTATAGTAAACATTGTATTTTCGGTACTTCTCCGTTATACGCACTGCGATATAAATGACAGTCAAAATCAGAAATGACTGCGTTTCACCCTCAACCCGATAGCACAGTTGTCAACGCGTCACTCTCATACTCCATGCATTGCGGTTTGATCCTCGAATGACAAGATTTTTCCCTAAATGTTTTCACTCGATGTCATTGCTTTTTTCTTCCTCCCATAGTTCTTTCATCCTTTTGTTATCACCTTAATAGTTTAATTGATTTATTTTAAATCCTCGAAAATTAAAAACTTTCGAAAAAATCTTTAAACATTGTTCTTTCTAAGACTATTCATTCATAAATTATCTTCATTTGGTACATGCATTAACTAGTAGGTATGATTTCCATTTTTATCAAGACATTTCCGTCAGATTTATGGCTGATGAAGCCTGCAGCCCTAAGGAACAATTCCCAGAATGCGCCAATTTAGCCGAAAATGTATGCTGTGCGTATAGCGGAGCGCCGATGCTCTGCGCGGGAGTAGCTAGTATTGTATAGCAACGGATTCGGAAACCCACCGCGCTTTTGCGCATGCGCCGGGCAGAGTTATTTTCATCAAAATAGGGAGGAAAGTGAAGAATGGAAGGGTGATGTTTACATTTTACTGAGCGTGATCTAACAAAGAACTCCGGAAATAAGCTGATATGACTCATTGCCTGACACCCCTTTCTGGTGTAAGATCGTCCAAAACTGGTAGTCTCTAAATCCGTTGCTGAACAGTATATTACAATTTGATTGTCAATTGTTTGCCTACGTTTTCGGTTCGAAAATCACAATTCTTTTCGTTTCACCTCACTTTTGTTTTTTAATGTAATTCTAGAACCCTTTTTATGTAACTAAACGATAATCAGAAATTAAATTGGGAAAATGTTATTAAAACTTAGCAGCTGAAAATGTGAAAATAAACAATACGATAAGGAAGTAATTTTCATTGTTTTCACTTATTTTTTACTAGCCGCCTTCGGCGACCAACTTGTTCGCCGGGAATATGATTTCAATTCAATCTTGTATTATTTTATATTCATGGTCCTCTTAACAACGCAACTTTAAAATTCAGATTGTGGTAGTTATTTAACCCATGTTCTGTTAGTGACCTTGTATCTGTTCTGTTCATTGTATATATAAATGTCCCTAATGGAGTTAAATGACCATGTCCAGTGATCCCTAATTCCACGTTGTCGGCACTATCTTCAATTTCTTATTCTTGTAAAATAGGCATTTGATTTCAACATTAAAATAACGCAGCACATTTTATGGCCAGCGGCGTATTAGCTGTATTAAAACATGTTGAAAAAAGAATGAAAACATAGCAATCATAGCCTTTCAGCTTATGTTTTTTAATATAAGCAAAACAACATCTCGGAGAGCTTTGGTTTACAGATTTCACAAAAATCTTCATGACATAAAATTTGAAAGCAAAATGTATTAGGATCCTATCTCTGATTACAACGATGAAAGAGAAATATGCAATTAAATATTTGTTTAAACGATGGAAACGGTTTGAAAGGCGTTGTAACAATGAAAAGTATTGTTGCAAATTATGCCAAAAAATTTTTAAAAATTTATTCAAATTAGAGAAAAAATCGTGCGGCAACTTAATTGATGTCATTGGAAAGGTAATTTCTTGCACTTCCAGATGGTGTAAAAATAATTTTTGTGTTGTAATATTTCCGGAAGTTATTAAGAAAAAACACCGGAATTTCCTCTAATTTTTAATTAATTAAAATTTTAAAAAAGGTCTCCGAGGTGCACATTCCCACTCTTCAAAGTATGTTTGTGCCAAATCTCGTAGATCTAAGTCTAGTGGTCTGCCGACACACAGCCACACTCTCCTTTATTAATAGTAATGATTTAATGTTTATTCCTGTTTAGTTGTAATTTCCATACACTAATTTAGAATACTTTCAGTATGAACTTCTAATTTCATTATTGAAAATTTCGGTAATTCTTTTTTTATTATTATTAATATCGATCCATAATTATTCTCGAGACTCCTAAAATTCATTTCCATCAAAACAGATGTGAAATCCTAATTCAGATAGACTAGTTTTTAATCAATACCAAATGTATAAGGACCAGTCTATTAGAATTAACAGGCCTAAGGAAGAAACTAATTTTTTATTAAAAAAAATTCTTCTCAAGAAGCTGTTATTTCAGCGATGGAGAAATGGAGAGTTTTCATTTTAAAAAATTATCAAATAATTTAGTTTTTATTTTTAGTACTAATAGATCTGCTCTCAGTAAGTGAAACTTTGCCATTTGCATTTAGTTGGCTACATTGAATAACACTCATGGTGAAATGGGGAACCAGTGACTCCCGATTGCAAATCATTCCTTTCTCGACGGCCGACACGAATCGGTGTGAGTCTAAAGAACGCATCGCCTGCAAAAAGTCAACCGGCACAAATCGGTGTGTATTCAAATAGTGTGACTGTATGATCATCCTTAATTACACTCCAAGAGGAAAAACCTGCTTTTATTGTCCGATCTGTCCTTCTTAAAAGCGTTTGAAACATGTTTTTTTTTGTTTCCTATCGTCTTTTTCTCACAATGGGAAACGGTTTTTTTCGTTCTAGGTTGTGTTGGATTGAGATCTGGCTGTTTCGACTTTTTCGCCCATTTATCCCCACTTTATGATCTACATATGACGCTGATGGATTGGTTGTGATAAGCATTGCAGTGATAGGACTTGCAAGGCGTAAGCAGCAACTAGTGAATGCTGCTTTATTTCTACAAGAAAGAAATTAGCTACCTGGACCTGCCACAAGTGGAATGGCGGAGATGATGAACGGAGTCAACTCCTAAAAATATCTCTCCAATGGTGAATCCAGGATTCGGGCCTGGGGGAGGCTGAGGTCATAAAAATTTTGTATCGCAGTGACGAATGCAAATGCTTATGCAAACCAAAACACTTTAACTTTACAGACTTTCCTCATCTGACAATAAGAATCATGAAGAACAAACACTACAATACTTTCGATAGTTTAATAAAAAATACAATGAAATAACTAGCCAAAAAATGCTTTCGACCGCGTCAACACTACAAGCACAAGTGGAATGACTAGAAAGGTAGGAAAATTTTCCTGCCTGTCAAGCCAGAAGGCAATGCTGTCACGATTTTATTATTTTTTAAAAATGAAAATTAAGAACAAACAGTTGTGGTGATTTTAAATAAAATCAAGAATTTTGGTTTAGCTCTGGGGCGCCGGGCCCCCCCGCAGCCCGATAGCCCCCCTAAATTCACTACTGCATCTCTCAAACACCAAATATAGAATACAATGATATTTTTGGAACGATCCACTATCAGACAAAGCCCATTTCTAAACACTACTAATCTTTTCTGAAATATTAATTGAACGTATAAATATATGTTATCGCACTTTCAGCTTGAGGTCTTGCATTCGTATTGTAGGACACTAAATTGTTTATTGAATCAGCAGACGACAATTCTCTAAGATATTTTTAAAAATTTTGAAAGATATTCAGTGCCACACAAAAAATTCCAATACTTAATTATTTTACTTATTATACACATAAATGTTATGGGCATATTTCGATTCAGCAAGCAAGTTATTGGGTTAGTTGGAGTTGGTTTCAGTTCGAAGCTCAAATTTGGTGTGAGATGACAGATAGAGAGAATTGAACAGACATATAGCACAATGAACAGAACAGGTGTACGGCTTCCAAAATATTACTAGTTTAATGCTTGTTAACATTTTCTCTTTGTTTACTTCGTACACTGGATTGTAAAAGGTAAGTTAAACTGTAGTAAATTTCCAGTTTGAAGCAATACGAGAACTATTTTGGGATGCTTGTCATTATGAGCCGTGGTCAGATGTCGAGGACGACACCCTTGCCAACACTCCTTTTCAGATTTCTGCACCGCCTCGACTTCATATTAAAAGTGCACTAATACCATAGAGCCGGCGGACATTCGAGGGAATCCTGTTCCGAACCTGAAACCTTCTGGTACCGAAGCTAGCCAACGACATGCCAAAAATAGATTTAAACATTAAATGCAATGTTTAATATGCAATTCTATAAATATTCTTTTTTATTATTTAAGTTTATAAAGAATAACTACAAATAGTAAACCGACGCATTATTATTTATAGTTATGCTTTAAACGTTTTTTAAAACATAAAGACATATTTTCTAAACAATGCTCGGTTTTGCAAATCGTGATAAATATTTATTTATATGAGGTTGTTTAAAGGTTTCATTTGCCTGTTTCAATGATTATTTTTCTTACAACAGACAGAAAATTCTAAGCATGATTATTTTTATGAAAATTTTAATACCCTTTCTATTTTTTTCCGTTAAACAAATATTAATTCATGTTTTATAGAAAGGCATTATAGAGTGTGGATTCCAAGCATAATATTACTTGATTATACATAAAACAAATACATACCTCAAGACATTTTTCAGGAAAAACATTTAGTACAAAGCCATGAAATGTAAACAAATAATCCGTTTTAATGAACATTAGGTAAAAGTTTAAAACAAGAAGGAACAAAGCGACAGTTTCTGAAATCCTGTTACTTCTTACAATTGTTTTTTTTTTTATAAAGGAACAAAGGTTGAGCATTTAAATTAGTATAAAATCATTTGCTTTAAAAGCAAGCGTTAATGAGTGTTTTGTTTTGAGCTGCGAGATAATTTTTCTTTTCCTTTTGCTTGCGAAAAATGAAGAAAGTCAAAATAAAAACAGACACACCATTAATTTATTAACTGAAATAGAAGCGAAGTTGTTTTAAAAACTGTTGTGAAAGGATTAAAAATTACCAAAAGCTCGATGTTAGCTATTTTGTCAATGTCTTCTTTAAAATTATCTGGATAAATGTAAAATTTAAAGAAAATAATCGCGGATATCTTTATTTACGCATGCCACTAAAAGAATTTTCAAAGGCAGTAATTAATTTTCATTAATGTATGCATAAAAATGTTTAACCCTCTAAAGGCGCCTATACACTTGCGAGTTGAGCGATCTGCGAAACGCTCGCAACGAACGAAAAGCTGTCGGTTTTTCGATGAAAACAAAGAATTTACAGCCCGTTTTGGGACGTGTTCGAATGTCTGCCTCTTTGGAAACTTCAAGATCAAATCTGAAAACTAAGACGTATTCCAAAGCTTTCAGAAAGACCCTCTCCTTCACTGGCGACTGACTTGCGTTGATTGATGGGTCGAGGGTTTGCTCCTTTCCCATGGTTCGCGGCTAATTTGTCGTGAACAGACTTTCTTCGCTCTCGAGTTGTTCGCGAACCCTTCGGCGTTCAAGTGTATAGGAGAAACATCTCTTTTCATACTCGTTATCTTAACATTTACTTTAACAGCCATATGATTCTGGTCAAGGGGTTAAACTAGACAATAGTAAAATGCCCTTATTCCTTTAGCAGCCATATGATCGATATTCCGGTCAAGGGGTTAAACAAGACAATTGTAAAATGCCCTTGACGTTGTATTAAAATTCCTTTATCAGCCATATGATCGATATTCCGGTCAAGGGGTTAAACTAGATAATGGTAAAATGCCCTTGCTGTTGTATTAAAATTCCTAATTAGATTGCTCGCGGAGTGTTTGAATTTGTTGATGAATGCTTTTTCTTAATTTTCAATAAAAAACGATTTTATGAGAGTCAGCTGTAAATACATGAGGAAACATTTTATACTGAGTAAAAAATTAAGTCGAAGAATGTTATTCGAAATTCATATTTTTAAGCCGTGTCAGTAAGTGGTGAGAATATTACCACGTCATGCTAATGGATTGAAATGAATTTTCTTGTAAGCGATTTTATTAGTAGTCCGAATGTTACCACAAAAGGGAGTACTAATGATTAATGACTCTTATTAATTTATTAAAATTAATTTCGGAAGGTTGTTTTCTATTCTCAATTGAAAAAATTATGAATTGATCAGGTGTGAATATGAAAAAATATATTTCATATATTTAATTTAAATTTTGCAACGGAATGTTGAATTAAATTTGCAGATGTAAACTATTTATAATAATGACATGCGATCATGCAGTGTATACTGATTGCTTGTGTTAGAATGCAAAAATTGCATCTACATCATTTTTTCGGTTTCGTCAGCATTTTTAATTATTTAATTCTTCGCCACCAAAGTTTATTTCATCTCTTGTGGCATCTTTGTCAACTTTTGAAATTCAAACGATAATTTTTAGCCGTTTCATTAAATATCTAAATTTTTCTTAATTATTTACTTTGTATTCGACTTAATTATTATTTGTCTTAACTTTTGATGTTGTTTCCATTAATTTATCAACTTTATTAATTTTTAAATCAAAATGTTTCAACGGGACTATTTCCTCGCCATCTTGTTTCGCGTAGGAATTTTGGCGTTATCAGGTTTTGGCGTCTCTGGCTGGAGGTTTTTTCCGTTATGTAAAATTAATTCCTTTGTGCTTGATTGAACGAGTGGTTGGAGTTATTGCAGCTGCGGGCCCCAGGTCCGTTGGCCTCCAGGACCCCAACATAATGGATTTCATTTTTCCAGCTCATTGGATTGTTTTGAATTATCGTGTTCACAAACAAACAGAAATAATTTCAAAAATGTTTTTTTTCTCTAACTCATGGGGTCTAAAACATGAATATGTATCAAAATCACGATGTCGAATTTTTAACGATTACGACAATTATATCGTAAGCGAAAAAGTAAAAAAAAATATCTATCCAGAAAATGCAATTTATATGTAAGGAATTTCGTGTTGCTTTCAAGAGAATTAAAATTCGTCCTACGATATTATTTACATTTGGATATATATTCTAATGAATAATGTGCTGATTTTTATTTTTCAATAAAAAATATTTTCCACTTTGCAAACAAAATAGTGGAAAAGTATTCTAAAAGGTATTCATCTTCTGTAATTTGTGCCGAGATTCATTCAATGTACTTGTAAAGCCACAAATGATTCCACTACCATTTGAGAAAATATTTCATGTGAAAACTCTTTTGTTATCTAAAAATATAAAAGAAAATCGAAAACTACCTGCAAGATCCCTTAGAGTTTTAATTACGTTCAAAATGAGTGCCAGAATTTCATTAACATTCCATTCATATTTATCATTCAATTCTAGATGAAACCACACCAGTTCAATATTAAGGCCAATCTATTCAATCATTTTCAGTTATAAAAAGAAACCTCAGAAAACGACAAAAATATTTCATTAAGTCACGGAAATCTAATTTCATTTTTTCCGATGAGAATTATGAATTGTGATCTGACGAAATAAAAATTGCAATTTTTTATTTTGTTGATTTCCGAATGGAATGATACTTTTCTCCATTTTTTTTATTAATCCTAGTAATCTTGGAGGTAAAACCAAATATTCATTATTCTTAAACGCATGGAAACCAGATAAATGTGTACCTCAAAGGAATGGAATTTAATTAGACGATTAGTTATTTCTAAAGTATTTTTAACTGAGGCGAGTCTTCTCAATAATAATTTTTTTTTCTTAGCTGAATTTTTGATAAATCAAAAATGCTTTAAATAGAATGAACATAACTGTCCAAAGGTCTTCAGAATTTATTTTATGCATAAATCTCTTTGTGTTGGCAACAGTTGATTATTCCGAATTCCTACGTCAGCTGCCTATGACGTATTTTACGTCACAGCAGATATATAAGGTCTAATTGGTTTTACTGTATCTCTCTGACACTATCTCTTGCTTCTTCTATTTTGTGATGCCGATGCAGCATGATGTGTTAAGTGTAATAAGATGCTCTCTACTCGTCTACTGTGATGTTTAGTAAGTTATGAATCAGTTAACTCGAGTAGTTGGATTTAAACTTTATGCTTTCGTAGACAAACTATTCTACTGAACGTTATACTTATTTCATTATGACTTTCGATAAAGAAAGTGTATCTATTGTATGTCTGTTATTTCAACGGCTTCCAACACTTTGCTATTACAGTTATTTAATTCAAGACCTTTCTGCAAATAATTACGCACGATCTCCATAAATTTATTAAGCAATTTGAAATAACTGTAACTTTGTACGTCGAAGCCAAACAAATAATTCGCAACAAGGATTTGTAACCTGGATACATTGTTTCTGTATTTAAAAAAATTATTTTCAAAAAATTTCATTAAAATTATTTTCTTTCCAGAATCAATATTAATGCGAAAATGGAAGGTTACAGCTTTGAGGCGACCATGTTGGCTTCTCTAATGATCTTAAGAGTAAGCATAAAACCTACTGAATTTCACTCGTAAATTCTGAACAAATTTTAATTTGCATATAATTTAATTTGCGGAGCAGAATGTATTTTAGTGAACTTCTCAAATGGTGTTGCAAATATACCCAACTGCTTTAAACAGTTACGTTAATTACACAAATTATTACAAATTTCAAAAATGAATAAATTTTATCTATTGAATATTATGCAAAACGCGGAAGTCATACGTTATTTCTGACATCTTTTTATTAAGAAATTTTTATTAATAACCTTGTGTATCAAGTCCACCAAATATTTATATTTATCTCGACTAACAAGTGCAATAAATTGAAAGTGATCAGAAACACGCATTGTGATGCTAATGAGTTAATCAATATGATGCTCAAGTGGTTTGATTTCAGAAAAGGAAATGAAATCACTATTTGCATAAAAATGAAATTCACTGATCGTAGCTGTTAATGCGATGCACCAGAGATTTCATTAGTTTCTTATGAAAAGAAAGAATTTGAATTGGATATGATATAACTTCTTTGTTTGCGTGAATGAATTCCTATGTTATGCAAATATTCTTCCCGCCCTCTAACTCATTGTCTTCCCCTCCGAGAATTTTTGTTCTTTTTCATTTTCTGGTCCATTCGACCGATTTTAACTAACTGCAAATTATGTAGATCTTCAGTTTTAAACTACGTGGACAAAATTTATTAGAACCTCGCATTATTCATTCAGATTAATTCATTATTTATTATTTCAGATTAAGGGAAATGTAATTAAGTAATTCAAGACTTAAATATAAAGCTTCTCATTTACATTTAATGAATGTGTGAGTGGTAACATAAATAATTGAATAATCAGAGGTAATGTTCTCCTCTTCTACGCAATATGGAGTGATTTGTGCTAATTTTCGCAGTACCATGGAAAAAATGCAGAGGCGGTCCGAGGTCCGGTTAAACCGGGCAACTGGCCGTGGCGCCAAAGTCCGAGACGATGCCAAAGCGGGAGTGTGAAGGGACAAAAAGTTTTAATAGACATAATATCTCCGAAAAAACGGCAAATAATTTCCTTTTCGTATCTCTGTCTCTTCTCCTTAACCTGAATAATATTAAGACCAGTGGCACTGAGAATTTTTCTGACTCCGACAGTAACAGTTGCTGCTGGCGAGAGAAAATTTTCTAAACTAAAACTCACCAAAACGTATCTGTCATCTATTTGGCTTAGTAACCATGCCAATTTAGCTTGTAAATTTGTTGAATTTATAATTTCAGTTTCAATAAGACAACTACATAATCTTAAATATATCTCAAGTATAAAAATTCTCACTATAATATTATTCAGTCATATTTGCAGGTAAAACGTGCATATTTCTGAGTAAAAGTTTCACATTTAGAATACAGATATTACACATTTTATAAAAATACACTGGTTGGGATAGTAATCTTGAATTTTATGAAAGCTGAATATACTGAAAACTCATGTATACTTATAAGTTAAATGCATAATTTAAATTACAGTTCGACGATTACTATTCGAAGATTCAAGTTTAAAAAATATAAGTTTGTGCAAGAACAGTCATAATTTAGATTCTCTTAGAGTGTACCGAAATTCACCAAGTTGCAATTCTGATATCTTACTGAATACAAATGGTATTGAACTGGAATTTTTATATCAGCTGCCTTATATATCTGGCTTTGAAGTTGTAAAAAAATTACGTGACTCTCGCACATGCGCAGTAAAAAATTATTTACTACAAATGCTCAAATGTCCTGTAACAATCAAATTTTTGAATTGAAATTTTAATACAATGCTTCTTTTACATATTGTCAAGTATTCTGTAAGTTTCATACAATTTGGTGGAAAATTGTGCATTTTATGAGCAAAAAACTTGCGGAAAAATTTGGGATTTTTTTAAGAAAACCTCTATCTTCTCGAAAATACGTGCTATTTTTATGGAAATACATGTGAGTACTAAGCACAACAAACATAACCATTGCTGAAAGTTACACCTTGTTATCAGTTTTCTATGAAACAGGATGGGCCAGACTCCATTTTCGCCTCCATCCCTTTCTCGCGACCCTCCTAATTGCCCACGTGACCGAATTTCGCTGTAAAATGTGAGTTCCAACGATAGTATGTCCCACGATACTCAGCAACTGATTGCGAACCTTAGTATCCATATTAACTCCAATTTTGTAGCATCTTCAAAATTGTGCATTATTTTTGGACACCAGTGTATTTTTATAATTTGCAAATTTTAGCTCATTACTTTTAAATTCAATAATATTTTACAATCCCAAAGTTATTATATTAAAGTTGTGTAAATTCTGAGAAGAGTGAAAATAAACACATACGCGTAATATTTGAGACTTATCGACGATCACAGATCTATCTAAAATAAAATTTAAGGCTTATTATTTAATCAAAAGTCATCTCAGTCAAGTGGATCTTGCTGACCTAGTGATAAGAGCTCGGCTTCGAGACTGGTGGGTTAAATCTGAAGTCGTGGGTTAAACATCCTCCCACTGCTTTGGTGGGGTAATTTGGTGAGTCAGGCGCCAGATCAGGTTTCGTCCTCGTCATTGGATCGTGGTTCAAAATTACGATGTCCGTACCTAAATAGCCCTCTCATTGCTTTAAAACGGCGCATTACATTAGCTTTAATGTAACTAAACTAACATCAATAAATCATTATGGGAACACTGATTGTGTGAATTATTGAATTAAATCAAGTCAAAATTATAATACACCTGGCAGCTTTGTTTGAACTGCAGTTTATAGATATGAAATGCATAAGTTGCTATAATTTGCACATTTTAGTTTATTATTTTTAAGTGTATTGATATTTTGCAATCCCAACCTATTGCATTAAAGTCAATTAATGCAATATAACATGCGTAATCTTAAAAATAAGCTAGTTCAAATTCGTTCCATAAAAGAGTAAAAGATATCGCTTGCTTTTTTCTAATCAAGAGAGTAGATGTCTTGTTTATTTTACGATTATTTTATCTCATAAATGTTTTGAAAGTGTAGTTTTTTTGTCAGACTCTTTTGAATTGGGTGTCGCCAATGCTCACTATCGGATATAACGCTAAACACCTTGTCCTAAATCTTTTATCAAGCCTGACATCGACAGAAGTCACTCGAAATAAAGGCGGAAAAAGTCTTCTATGGCCACCATTATGAGGGACACAATGGACATCGGAAATCCACTGACCGTCTTCGTAGTCTTTTGTTTTCATCCTCACCGGACGATATATCAAGATAATACCTCAGGAGAAAACTTCCATCAACTTGTCCATCGATGTCGAGTTGTCTGATATTGCTTCTGCTTCGCTGAAATTAGCGCCTTTTTGTTAGAGAGAAGTCATCAATATTGCTTTTTTGCTGATTATGGGCATATACCGGAAATAATGTTCTGATATATATGAGTTTACAGACGTAAAGGGTGTAATCCTATTCTATACAGAAACTAGATTCTGATGATTTTTGCAATTCATATTCTTTACTTATATTTAACTTTACTTGTTTCATGTTTGAAAAGATAGAATTTTCGATTAATCGATTCAAATAATCGATTTTTCATTCACTTTCTCATGTGTTAGTGTTCTGATAGTTTGTGTACTTGTGTGTTTTCGATGAAAATAAAATCTTTCATTTGTTTCATCAGTTAATCGATTAATGAAATTAAATTTTGCTTCCATACTAATGGCGTCATTTAGCAGTGAATTTCACAAAAGAAAAATGAATTCAGGATTCCAAACTTTTTAAAATAATATCTTATAAATTAAAGACTAAAAAGCAAATAAATAAATAAATAAATAAATAATAAAAAATAAATAATAATAAAAATAAAATGATAAATAAATTCACTTTTCGGTACACTAATAACAGCGGGTTTGCAAAAACTGTGATTATTTAGCACACTACAGTGAAACCTGTTTATAACAATATTGCTGAGACCTAGAAAAATGTTGTTGTAGAAAGTTTATCTTTGTACGCAGTGTGAGCATTCGCGCAGCAGATATTTATGTAGCCTAATATGCTAACTAATCTTATTGCACTTATTGCCTAATCTTACAAAAACTCGCTGATATGAAATTGTGTTTCATAAACTTTAATTTTTTCAAACTTTTTTTGAGAATTTCAAAGGGAAAATTTTAGTTGACATTTTTACTAACAATAGAAGTATGCTTGTATAAGAGGGATATGTACGTGTAATTATATTTCATAATAATGCCATTGTTTTATGCAATATTTTCAAATGCTAATGTTTTACGCTGTGCCATTCAAGACTTTAACACATTAAAAAACGAATTTTAAGGAACAAGTGGTCAGTCGGAAGTGCTAATTGCGTCTGAATAGTTTCGACAGTGCCTACACGGAAAGAGGCCACAAACAACTGTTCACATATCTATTACCCTGTTATATTCTTAAAGAACTAATCATTCTGATTCCATGTGCAGGGGTATGGAGTGGTGTCCTGTTATCTCACATTCTGGACCATGAGATGTCATTTTGCAAGAAGAAACGAAACGAAGAATTGAGATAAAACTCTATCAGCTTTCAAAAGAGGGAAAAATATCGCCATAGAGAGGTGCACCTAAAAAAGTGATTATCACTGTAGGCAGGTTCAAATTAGATTGAGTAAATACAATTCCCTCGAGACGAAAGAAAATATCGTTATAGGTAGGTTTATTGTTATAGGCAATATCGTTACACAGGTTTTACTGTGCTTGTTTTCATGAAGCATAAAAATAAAGTAAAGAAACAGAACGTTTCAGTCAGGAGATTTACTAATTAAAAAAAAAAAAAGAGTCCAGTCATGTGACGTCAGAGTAATATGACAAACTTGACTGAACATGTCCTTCCGATAGGTACACAATAGTAGATTGCCGAAGCGAAATTGACGTCAGTCATTCTTGCTTGAGGTAGGGATGTGACCTACAACTTCTAGGGTGGAAGAATGCTTTTAGGTAGTTAGAATATTATGGAATCTTGAAATCCATTTTTCTCAAATTCATTACCAGGTGGCGCCACTCATTTAGAATCAAAATTTATCTTAATTAAATCGTTTAACTGCTAATTTAAATTAGAAAATCTTAAACAGTGTGATTTCATTGATTAAATTCAACGGTACTAAATATCAGAACACTATCACACCAGGGAGGGAGGGAAAATTCAATTACGAAATTCCATCTTTAGAAACAAAAGTAAAGAAAAATTCGTAAAACGCGGGAAAAGGCTTAATTTCGTCCAAAACTTCCCTGATTAGCGCCGTATTATTTATTAAACATATGTCGTAAGAAGCGAAAATACGAATGGTAATAAATTAAATTTAAATGCTACAACCCTTGTCAAAAACTGTAAATCGGAGCACAAATATTTCTGATATGAATACAATTTTCGAACAGGTTTGCTGGAAAAACATCACTTTCAAAGCTGTAAAATATAAATAAATTATACATTCTTGCCAAATCGAAAAGAAAGTTTTTAAAACGAGAAGCGCGAGAATAGCATTAAATTCCCTGATTGCTTCATCATCAATAGGGAAATAAAAGAAAGATGGCACAGAAAGTACTAAAGCGGTTTTTTAAACATGAATAATGAGTTTATCATTATGAAACGCGGCAAAATTTTATCTGCCTTTCGGCAGACTGAAAAGAATAAAAGCGAAAATAACCGTCACACCATTAACTTATTAACTCGAAACAATGAAACACTAGGCTAAAATCAAGACAAAGGAATTTCAGGAGAACATTGTAAGTAGTTTAAAATTCAATGAAGACGACGCGACTTTTAGGTTTTTTTTAGGTAATGCTAAAATTATTTATTACAAGCCTACAAGTGGATAAATATTTGCTGATATGAAGCTGTAAAACCCATTAAAAATTCATTATTCAATGTTGCTTAATAATATGTATATAAAAAACACTTATAGTATGAGTGTTAAGTAAAGGCATCGGAATTTAAAAGTTGATGCACCAGCAATAGACACACAATCTATCTATATATTTATAATAATTTGGTAAAAAAAACTATCACCGAGTCCGCCAGCCTCAACCACTCAACCGATTTCGACAATTTTTTTTTCATTAGAAATGTTATGACGTCTAGATATGTCATCAAGGGTCGCCTGCCCACCACCACCCTCCATTTTCGAACGAAATCGAAAGAACACTTCTCCTTTGTGCATTGTCTATGGGGAAAAACCTTGTAGAAATCCCCAGCCCCAACCACCTAACCGATTTCGACAATTTTTATTTTATTTGAAAGTTTATTATGTCTAAATTTGTAATGAAGTGTCGCCGTCTTCACATCACCCTCCATTTTAGAAGGAAATAAAAAAAAAATACTTCTCTATTGTACATTGTCTATGGGGAAAAAACCTTCAGACAGTTCGCGAGTCACAACCCAATTTCGACTATTTTTATTTCATATGAAAGCTTATGACGTCTAGATATGTCATCAAGGGTCGTCTGCCCACTTGCACCTCCCATTTTCGAACGAAATCGAGAAACCATTTGTCCACCATACATTCTCTACGGGAAAAAGCCTTTAGACAGTTCGCCAGCCACAAGCACCCGACAGATTTCGACAATTTTTATTTCATATGAAAGCTAATGACGTCTAGATAAACCATCATGGGTCGTCTGTCGCCTAGCACCCTTAAATTTTGATTGATATTGCAAAATAAACAGAAATAACGGAAATTTATTTCCAAAATTGTACCGGGTTCCTGAGAAATCATCCAGACACTGGATGATTTTGCCAATTTATTACGTCACTTCTTTCAAATAACAAACGAATCAGAATGTTCCGCTTTATTTTCGTAAGTTCAAAATACTAAAAAATTATTTAAGACAATACAAAACTTTTTTCAAAACTGTTTTGCAAATTTTTAATTCACATTTTCATCGTTTTCGGCGTTGTTTAACTCAAAGAAGATTTACAGCGTTCAAAGAGATCACTTCACTAAATTGTTGAAAGGTGCTTCTCTTTCTTCTCGTAACACTTAGTGTAAACTGTTGCGATGATTGTTATAGTGAGCAGTTTCTTATCACTGATGATTAACTTTGCTCTCTTATTTAAGTTTCCAATTATTTTTTTCTCGTTAGTTAGTTAAAAGGAAAGGAATTCGAACCTCTAATACGAAGCATTGTAGCATGGTAATGTTCTGTCTTGTCTGATTCGTCTGTCTTGTCTCCTTCAAAATTGATTGCATCAGCCGTGGAATTCTGTACGAAACGATTTTTGCATCAAGCAGTTTACAGAAAGTATGCCCGACTGAAATATTGTCATGTTAAAAAGCATTATTTATTTTATCGACTGCGTTTGTATAGTACTATTTCGCCGTCGTATCTATAAAAAGCTCACAATTGATGAAATTTTATCAAAGTAATACATAATACGAGATACTTCCATTGCATTTGAAACAGAATTACGCAAGCAAGTCTTGAAAATAAAATATTTTTAAGATGTAAATTACTTATTCTTTTGAATCAAAGGTTATATTGTGAAGCCAACTCCATGATTATACAGAGATGTGAGTATTTCATTCGCGAATTAATGGTTAAATATCTCTTGCATAAGCCGTTAAGATGAAAGACAAAATTGTAAGGAAATAAAATTGGTATAACTGAAAAGCTAATTATTTAAAATTTTAAACTCGTGTAAAAATGGTTTTTGTTCGATAATATGCTTCGAAGTCATCGAGGAAAAACTTTAAATTAGCTTTTAATCAAATTTGAATTTCCCATTAATTTTAAATTAATTAAAAATCCAATTATAATTTTAAAAACCCATTCTCAATGGACACCTTCTGTCCAAGACGTTCCTAAGAGTAAAATTTGGCAAATCTTGGTCCAAAGGAATTTTGCATTCTTTGCGTAACGTATCAGGCATTACACAATTTACAGAAATTATGCAAGCAAAAAACACTTTTATGTTAAATTACACTCTCTTCGTCTAACTTTAGTTTCCCGGTTTGTACTTTTTTCTTGTCCAAAATGAAAAACCCGATTTTTTTTAAAAAAGGAAAAAGAATCCACTATTTATTTGATTCGAAAGACATGAAAAAACACAAAACTACTGTTTAGCAACGGATTCTGAGACTACCACTTTCGGACGATTTTACATAACAAAACATAACACCACTCCATGCCCCTGCAAATATAACCATTAAGTTATTTAAGCAGTGTCGTGGTCATGAAGTGGAAGAAAAATCACAACACCCGAGGAGATGACCTTTCTTAAAAGTTGACAATTCTCTATACCGCTGCCTAATTAAAAACGCAACAAGTTTACAAATGTTTACAGGAGCATTAGGAAGGAGTGCCATCGTGCTTTACATTATAAAAATATTTTGGTAACACAGAGTAAAATAAAACTTTGAGAAAACACAAAATTACATAGTTACACATTTTATAAATGGACAATAATAAAAACTAAATGCAATGGGAAAACTATACGAAGTGTAAAAAAAAACATTCAAAAACAAAAAAAGGAAAAAGATGAAAAACAAATTAATACAATAATAAAGATAATATAAAAATGTGCACAAAAACAGAGAGATGGACCGCACATTGTTTTAAAAAGTTCGATTTTGAAGAAGAGTTAGCTGTTGGAACTCGAAGGAGAAACACGGTGGATCTTGGAAGAAAGTCCTGAAAGAACGACTAAAACAGTTCCGAGTTCATTAGGGGATAATGGGCTGAAGAGGAGGCGAAGTTGAGTGTTGAAAAAAGACCTTCCATCTCCAAAGAAAAGGATGAAGAGATGAAGACGCAGGATGGATAGTTGAGGTTTGGTTGGATATAAATTCCCTCATCGCAGGAGGAAGAGGATATACGGTTACAGAGGTTGCTATTTGTGAAAATGTTGGCCAAGATTGTGGGAATGGGACGATGGACTCAACTGAGAAGACTATAGAAGGAAAGAAAAAAAAATTAATTGGGATCTGGACGGAAAAGACTGGTTTCTCTTTGGAGAAAGTCGAGCAAATTATGTATCTTCCTTCTTGACGTTGAATTGTTGGCTACGCTGTTTAACCATGCTGGTTGATGTTGTTGGCTGGGTGGTGCCATATGGTAGGAGGTTGTGAGGAGGCAAACCGTAGCATAATGGATTGGTGTGCCGATTCCCCCACAAGGACAGAATGAGGTTTCGGCAAGGTTGAATCTTTGGAGAAACGAAGGGTCCCATGTCCTGTGGAGAACAAAACTTCGTTGCATGTCCAGTTGATTGGTTACAAGCTAACTTTCGGAATTATGTTGTGAATGAGCCTCCCGGTATCTCCATCCATTTGCCAGGTGGCCAACATCTTCTGACGTAAGAATGTTTTGATAAAAGATTTTGGAAACTTGAGTGGTGTTTCAGGAATATTTTCCGTTTGAGTCATATGAGCGCATTTCTGGAGTTCTTTGTTAGATCACGCTCAGTAAAATGTAAACATCTCCCTTTCATTCTTCACTTTCCCCCTATTTTGATGAAAATAACTCCGCCCGGCGCATGCGCAAAAGCGCGGAGGGTTTCCATATCCGTTGCTAAACAATAAACTCATTTATCTTAAGTTACATATTAGGCCTAATGTATATGTATCGATTCTACGTCGCGTCTTTGTCACGTGATTGTTGAAGGGAATCAATTCACTTATATCTTTATTTGCTTTCTTCTTGGTTCATCAAGACGCTTCTCAACTCTGCAGAAATTAATTTTTTATTCGAAGCTTACCCAAGTTACATTAAAAAGTATGTTGAACTTGTTAGTAAACTGGTTCGAGAACAGCGAAAGAAAAATTAGATATTGCGACCTAATTTATCATTTTCTAGAAAGTAGCGCGCATACATTAAAAAAATCCCTTTTCGGCAAGCTTGAAGGCAAAGGTAGATTCCTTTACGTTAATATTACAAAAGTCATTAAATATTACATATTGATCAATACAGACATAGCCAATGACTTTATTGTTTCTACACATTACAATATTTACGCTGTGATTCTGTTTTCATGTCATTTAATTTTTTGCTATATCAAGGTTTTTTCATTCCAAAAAGTTATGATAGATTTATCGGTCAGTACATTGGTCAATTTTTTATATCTCAACACATAATCATTCAACAGGTAGGATTCATAAAGAAATAAACATCTCAGCAGTGCAAATATCTCCTAGATAACATTAAGCCAGCCTATCTGAAACAGTAACAAGAAATTGACTCTTGGCACGAATGAAGAAAGACTCTAGATTTAAAAATTAATTTATTTAATCTAGGTTACAATATAATTGTGTGAACATTACTTTGTCATATGGTAAAATCACATGACATGGAAACACTTAAATACTACTAAAATGGGCTCATTTAGAGAACTCCCTGCTTACAGAGATAAGTCACTAAATTCTTAACATATAAGAGAACATTGTGTATGACAAATTTAATACGTGTTTTAAAGCATAGGATATGAATGCAGCCAATTTGAACAGTAAATTTAAATCTCCATCGACGGTTAAAATCAAATACTCAGGCAGAAAATCCCAAACAATTTTAAAGTTAAGTAGATATTTTTCAATATCAAAGGTAACTCTTATTTAAATATCTATCGTTTTTGGCTACTTTATATTGATTTTATTAAACAAATCATGGTCCACCATGTTTAGTTTAATATCAAATTAAAGTATTCTGTCAAAAAACCTATTATTAAATTAACTATTAAAATTATTTGATTAATTAAAATTAACTTTTTACTTAATTAAAGTTAAAAATTAATTGTCACAAAACTTCACTAAAACCTTTTTCATGACTCATACTATGTGCCAGTAATCTTTATCTTATAATTATCTAATAATTATATTAATTTAAATAAAAGTCACTGTGGCTATGTATGTGTGTTCCACATCTCCTCCTAAAACAATGGACTGATTTCAATCAAACATTTTATTTAAGAAAAGAGAAAGGTCACCTTCAACTTTTCAAAGCCTAAAAGATGCTTAAAATTTCACTTAAGGTAAATGCTCCAGTAGTGGGCCACTTAAGGGTATTTTCTCAATTATCATCTAAACTTTTGAGAAGTTTCGCTAATCTGTATTTTTTTATGGTTGTTCAAACTTTTATCTAAAATAATAATAACCTGAAATATCAAAATAATTGTAATATAATTTTAAAAAAATTAAAAACTTAGATCACTCTTATGCACCAGAAGTGGGCATAGCAAACTTTTGATGTACCAGTAGTGGGCATACCAAAAGTGGACCACCCAGATTTGTCAATTGTGCCAAAGAAAAAAGAATAAAATCATTATATATAGTAATAACAACAATACATTAACATTATACACTATAAAAATTGCAATAAAAATGACTTGATATAGGTGAAATCTTTTATTTATAGATTCTAGTCACATGAGATTTGCATTTTTTCCTTTAACAGCCAATTTTTTATTAAAGGTGTATGCTAATTAGCGATCTTTCATTTTAAGTTTTGTTTGGGGCATTATGGATATTAAATCTTGATATTTTATGTTGAATAAATCTTTTTTTTCTTTTATCATCTTCCTTCTGCAACCAGAAAAGAGCCCTTTTAAATGGTGATGGAATATTTTTCGATAGTCCAGCAGTGCGATAATTATTATTCTCTGCCTCGTTACAGAGCCCAACTAATTCTTGAATATCATTTTTTTTCCTAACAGTACAATAAAATATTTATTATTTAAGTAATTGGTCAGAATGTTCCATTAGTGTACCAGTAGTGAGCCATTAGTGTATCAGAAGTGGGCCATGTGGCATACTACTGGTTCTGATAAAAATAAAGCAAATCTAATTAAATAAAAAGACTTTACAAGATATAACCTTCTTATTAAACCTCACAAAACAGTCTATTTGAGAGAAAGCATGTGCTCCAGTACTGGCCCACTACTGGAGCATTTAATAAAACATTGATCCAAAAGTGGGCCACCCTTCACTATCCATAAATTATCAATATTATTTAATTTAAAGATAGTTTATAATACATTCATTATATAATCAAATAATATCAATAACAATTCATTTAAAAAACAAATAGAATGTATGCTAAAAAATAGTTGAATGAAGAGTTACCTCTTAAGGAAATCACTAAGAATAAGCTAAAAATGTTTCTCTCAGAGACCAACTTCAGCAACAAACTTTCTAGCTCCTAACTAAACAGGAAATAAAGGCTGTGCTTTTGGTATTTAGTTGATAAGGGTTTCAGCCTACCAGAGGCAGATCTCTTATTTCACTGGAATGTTGGAATTTCTTGTTTTTCAACTTAAAAATTCAAGTGGCCCACTACTGGTACGTGGCCCACTACTGGAGCACTTACCTTAATTAAAAATTAAGCAAGGCGTTTTTCCGCGATGTCTTTCATTTCCATAAATTTGTTTCTCTCATTTTAATATTTTTTTCAAAATTAATTTTAAACTGAATTCGTAACAATATTCTTGTTGAT
>BGPR01027423.1:6302-17849 GCA_013235015.1 Araneus ventricosus
ATCATTAATTACAAAATGCATACTTAGTCGTGCAAATATTTTTGATTCTTATCATTAATTACAAAATGCATACTTAGTCGTGCAAATATTTTTGATCTGACAATGCATCACAATAAACACATGACATATATATTTCTTTTTTTGCGTTTAGAGCGATTGGCTGTATTGAAAGTACCCGCAGTTACAGGGTTAATCATGTCTGCCTGTTCACCTGTGAATATGATAAGCAAAGAACGGAACGAACTAGACGAATGAAATTTGGTATATGATCTAATGCCACCTAAACTGGTAATCACATGTTTCATCATCATTTCGTTCGTCTGCACTGAACGAAAGAACACAAGCCTCAACTTCAAATATAGTAATGTCACCTATTTTTTCTAATGTCTGTTGAGCTGAAAGTTTCATTTGCTGATGTTCTCAACCCATATTGGCAGCTTCTTTGTCAGAGTCCGAATCAGTGCCTGAAAGGCATAAATGAACTCTTGAATGCCCAACTCAAAATTCGAAGTTCATTTTTTTTCCTTCTCAGTGGGAAAGGAATGATCAATTTCAATCTGTTTTCTAGTGTTGTTTTTTGAACATATAAATAAGCTATTTTAACATATAAATTATATGTTATTTCTTTCCTCCCTTTGCTCTTAACAAAAGGTTCAAGGTCAAAGAGACGAAAGGAATGTATTTCATTGAACTTGAGTGGGCAACCAACCTGGCCGCTCAGAGGAATTTGAGTTGCCGTTAATAGAGGTCATTTTAACATTATGTCTATGGGCCAAACATTCCGCACCAATCAAAAGTGGTCGCTGAGAGAAATATCCGCTCTCCAGGGATGGTCGCTAAGAGAAATTCTATTGCATTTGAATAGCGGGATTATTTCGGTATTTATTTTAAAGTAATTCTATATATGCAGCAGATAAATATGAGTAATTAAACGCCGAATTGCTTATCATTCTTCAGCAAATCGGATTTATGAACGTTACTTTTATTTATATAAGCAAGTAGCAACCTTATAGTGAAGTTTCGGGCTATATGGAGAATGAACTTTAAAATTATACATACTCTTTCCAGAAATTTTAAACTTTTTTTCACGGATCCTTTCCGATTTCAGCCGTAACTCGAATGCCCGATCGCATATCGAAAAACCAAAGTTCGGCGAGAGCCATAAAAATAGGGAAAAAGTATCCTTGTCTAGTTTTAAGACCAATAAAAGCCATCGACGGCTGACGAGACCGCTAGATATTTCGTCAGTTTCCAAGATGGGGGTGTAAAGAGGTTTCGGTTCTCGCATAAACTTTCGAAATTCGGACATTTAATATAAGCGTCCACTTTTAATGGCTTCAAATATTGGCTACTAAACATTTTATTGTCACCTTTTATGCGTTTGCGTACGGTTATTTGCATTGTAGGTGACCGAAGTGGACATTCGAGGTGAAATCGGAAGGGGTCATTTGTGAATTTCAAGTAGCCTAGCAACGACGCGATGGTTCAGTTGTCTAAAAATAATGTTTCGTTCTTTGTAGTCCATGAAAACATCTTTAAAGTTATGCGGAGTGATTGCGAAGTTTGTATTGCACGCCTTCTCCTTGCGTCGTGAATTTCTGCATTTCTTGAGAAAGTTATTCTATGAACAATATATCTGTTTTACGGATACGGGATAAACACTTTGTGTCAAAGCAGATGTTTATAATATTCGTTTACTAGTAGCCTTCGGCCACCAGCTTGTACGCCGGGAATGAAATTTCATCTGAATCTCTTGTTCATAATTTTATATTCATAGTATTCATTACAAAGTAATTTTAAACTTCAAATTACGATCTTTAAGCCGCGTTCTTTTCGTATCCTTCCTCCTGCTCTGTTCCTTGTCTATATGAACGTCACTAATAGAGTTAAGTAACTGTCCGTGTCATGTAACACCTAATTGCACGTTGTCGGTGCAAATTTTACTTTCTTATTCCTCACGTGAAATATTTATTTGACCTCAACATTAAAATGGTCCGGCACATTTTACGGCGAGCAATATGTTAATTGGCTTTAAACATGCTGATAAAAAGAATTAAAACATGAAAAAGAAAAGAACCATAATCGTTCAGCTTACTGGATTATTTCAGAATAAACTTACTATCTTGAGGATTGTTTACAGATTTCACAGAATAATTGATGAAAGAAAAAAAAGAAAGTAAAATCCAGTAGGATATTATCTTAGCTTTCAACAATGGAAGAGAAACACGCAATTAAATATTTGTTTAAACAATGTAAACGGCTTGAAATGGGTTTCAACAATGGAAAAGATTGTTGTAAATTATGCCAAACAATATTTTCGAAAGTCTATTAAAATTAGAGAAAAAATTGTACTGAAACTTATAATTCATATCATTGAAAAGTTAACTTTTTGCACTTTCAGATAACGTAAAAATGATTTAGGTACTTTGATATTTTCGGAGGTTATTAAGGGAAAACGCCAAAATTTCGCTTAATATTTAATTAATTAAAATTCCAATTAAAACTTCGAAAAAAGGGTTGCTAGGTGCACATTCCCACCCTGAAAAGAATGTTCGCGCCACATTTCGTAGGTCTAAGGCCAGTGGTTTGTCCTGTAAAGCGCCAACACACACACATTCTCCTTTATTATTAGTAGAGATTCTTTTAAGGCTTCGAATGATTTATGTTGAGGTCCGCACACAAAATGCTCTGACAACGTGAGGGACTGGGACGTTCTGGACAAAGAAAATTGTCAAAATTTCAGTTGCAAACAAACGGGATTTTTTATATGCAAAAATTATATCTTAGTTAAAACATAGTGCATATAGAAAGAATGTGATGTTTTCAATCAATACAAAACATCTTGAAAATACTTGTTTCTTGAAGTATTTATCCCTGTTTAAGGCCATGGGACTTCTATACTTTTCACCAAATTCGTCAATTTTTAAATGCATTACTAATATAATAGCCCAGATCCTCAGGTAACGCTCTGACGTCACCAACAATAAAACTCGCGCCGTAGCACTGCGAGACGTTAAACAGCATTATTTCACTGTTAGAGAACGTAAATTTCAGTCATTTTAAATTTAAAACAGTAATTGTCGTTCTAATTTCAAATTTAATAGCTCTAAAACAGTGAAATAAAATTTGTTATCGATTGATATAAAATTTATCTCTCTAAGATCGATACTTCCCGAGAAATTTTAAATTATATTAATCCTATATTTCAAATTAATTTCCGTTTTTCAATTCCTACTATTAGTTGACACTCTTCCAATATCTTGTTCAAATTTTGCAATCGATTTCAAACTGACTTCCCGATGAGCTGGAGACTTGAAACTTTAAACAGAGCTCAGAACTGGATGACAATGCAATATTAATTCGCTTTTTTGTCTGTCTGTTTGTCTGTCATTTCATACTTTGCATGACGCATGCGCAGTACGTTTTTCATTATATCTCGAAAATTATTTACATTACAGACATGGTTCTTGGGTATATGGATGGCCCATGGTATCATCGAAGCACCCCATATTTTAGCCATATCTTTGCGCATGCGCAGTACGTTTTTCATTATATCTCGAAAACTATTAACATTAAAGACTTGGTTCTTGAGTATACGGATGGTCCATGGGATCATCGAAGTACCCCCATATTTTAGCCATATCTTTGCGCATGTGCAGTACGTTTTTCATTATATCTGGAATCACCTAAGTAGGAATTGACTTTTAAAAAAAATTTATATTACTTGTTTAATAGAATGTAGTAAATTAATTTTAATAGAAGGCGTAAGTTGTCGCCGAAATTTCAATGAAGCAAAAACCTGGATGTTCCAATTTCTTAAATCAAACCATAACGAAATAATAAGGAATAAAGAAAAACCATAAAGAAATGTCTTGACTTGGTAACTAATTATTCATTAATAAAGTTAATTAACAAAAAATAATGTCATCCAATAAGCTAAATGAATTTCTTTTTTTAAATTAAACTCAATACCAAAGTCATTTTACTATACCACTCACTACTAGAAAAAAATTGCCTTATAAGGGGTTATTTTTTAATAGTAAGTCTGATGGAACATATAGCAAACACATAGTTTCACATTGGTACACTCAGAAAAAGGAATTATATCTAAAATCGCCCCAAAATAGCATAATATGGGATAGAAGTTTAATAATTACAGTGAACTTATTTTCAGTATAGTATGAAGACTCGTGGAGCCTTCTTTATCAAAAATAATATATTTATTGGACGTCTACCACAGCACAAACATGTAAAACATACACTTACATCACAAACGTAACATCACTCACTTCTAACATCGAATTCCATGTTCAATTCATTATTCTTTTCCGTTGCTAGGCAACCTTAGCAAAAAACAAATATATCGTTGCCACACTATTTTTATAACCTTTAGAAAAGAATTAATACCAAACGATTTTTTTAATTAATTTCTTTTACAGCCAAACGATATTTTAAAATTAATTTCTTTTATGACCAAGCGATTTTTTTTATCTAATTAATTTCTTTTTTTCAAATATTTTAATAATTCTACAAATATATATTTTTATCCGATACGAATATTACAATACATTTGAAATAAAATTTTTTAAAAAATGTTGAATATCATGTAACTAGAAAATCTCAAAAATACGTGCTATTTTTTATTAAAAATATCACCTTAAAATTATATTACTGCTCACAAATGTATAAAACAATGTTTAATGGGAGAATAATGGTTATAAGTATTATAATAAAAAATTCCATTATACAATGAAAAGAATTTTTCTAACCTAAATTTTAAAAAATATGTTTTGAGAAAACTTCAAAAACAAATTTATAGACAAAATTTAGTTTATATTTGCTTTCATTTTTAAATTTTAATTTAGTATCTTTCGGCATTTCAAACCTATACATACTATAAATTGCCAGAATCAACGAAAATTCCTCCATTTTTAGTCTAAAATTGAAAATTCGAGTTTTTTTAAGGTGCATGAAGTCCCAGATGCCTTAAAGATGTATTCATTACGAATGGACATGACGGTCGCATGACAAAAAATTCATTTGATTATTAAAAACTGTTTGGTTTAATTATTGGAGCAACATCGTCATCAAAATTTCTATGCATTTCTTTTAAACAAATAAAATGTGTTCGCTTTCTGTTCCATTTTTTCAATATTTAAAAGAAACTTTTGAAATAAAGCTAAATCATTCGAGTTATGATATGGAAGTTGGAATTTCAATTGTGTAACAACTTTATTTAAAAGCTTAGTTAATGAGGATCGAAAACAGTAATTTTGAAACTTTATTCGTTGAATGATCAATTTCAACCCTTAAAAGCCCGAGTTTTTAAAAACTGATTTTAGAATGTTTTTGACTTTCATTTCTTGAATAAAACATGGAAAAAATACTTTAAAAAATCCTATTTTAAACATGGTATACGGCTAAAAAAATGTTTCTTACCAACTGACAATACTGGGCTTTATTTCAGAAAAAAATTCCCTTGATAAAATTCTATAATATCAAACATAGATGAATTTTAATAAATAATAATACGAATAAGGAATTTCCTTCAACATTGTAGAATAAAATGTGATTTTCTCAAGCGTACGAACAAAACAAAAAGGATTCAGCCTCAAGTGAAAAAACAACAATTTATTTTTATTTTTTTATCAGAATTCAGGCTGCCATCTATACTATTCTCAAGTAATCTTGGTCATCTATATGTTGTTAATTGATGCAATAAAATTTTCAATATGCATCCGATTCGCAACAACAGACATTAGAGCTTCAGTCTTATTCTTAATATTTTAGAAGACGAAATTGGACGTGCTGCTTAAAGGCAACACACGCCATTTAAGGGATAAAACAAATGCTTCTTCAGTTGTTCGATTAATTACATACCGGGAGTAATATTCATTTTATTACCAGAGACAACGATTGAAATACTAGTCTGCCTCTTATAAATATTGAGTAGAAATAATAAAAATGGAAAAAGCTTTTATAAATCCCGTTTTTATTAATGCACTAATATCAAAAAAAATAATTCTTTTATGAAAATTCTAGAGATCAAAGCAAAAATCGTGAAATCATGAGGCGCTGATATAAATTCTTTAATTAAATTAATTTCTTCATTTTATTGTTTTCTGTGTCTCACGCTTTAACAATTTTTGCTATGATATCTAGATTTTTGATTTAAAAAAATATTTTTAAAAAATTATAAATAAATACTATTTAATAAGTAAATAGTGTATTAAAATATAAATTTTAATACGCTATTAAAAGGGAGCATTTTAAAAACTTTCTTTTCTTTTTATTATTTTCTACATTTTAGTCTTTAATCTAGTTCATAATTCATTATCATAATTATTATGCAATCTTATAAACATTTTTTTTCTAAAAGTCACTCATAGATGGCGCTTCTCACGTTGAATCAAAAACTAAATGAAGTTAGGCAATTAATTGGTATTAAGTTCTAAAAATATTAAAATGCAGTATTATCACAGTGAAGACACAGCGGTGCAGCACTTGTATCAATCCGACCCAAGAGCCTTTTTTACTTAAAACAAGTGGTTAATCAAAAACAACGCTTATAAACCTCAAAACTTAATATAGTGCAGAAAAAAAAATGATTTTGCTACCTTTGGAGTAGATTCCCTGGCAGGCAAACGTAACTGGTTAAAGAAATCACAAAACACGTACTTAGAGTAAAATTTACTTATATGAGATTATTAGCGGTTTGATTCATTTGTAAATTAACTTTGTGTCAACATGGCCGAAAAATATTCCCTGTGCTAAGGGGTTTAGTGGCATATATGTGAGGGGATATGAACATCTTGAACCAATGCGATAATCAAAATTTATGAACTGTATGAATGTTCACGAGTATCAATAACCCCAACTCCGCCTACTCTGTTTTAAAGAATCATACAGGGTATATTACACATGAACTCTTTTCAGATATAGAAATTTGAGAGTTTCGCAATGCACAGTAAACTTAATAAATACATTTTTTTAAAATCCGACTTTTATTAATGCACTAAACATTAACGCATTTTTTATTTTAATTATTTTATACTTTTCAGTTTTTAATTTATAATTTTAAATATTAGGGAATCTTGAAATCAATATTTTATCAAATTCGCTACAAGGTGGTGACACGAGTTTTGAATAAATATGAACTAAAATAATCGATTAACTGATAATTAAGTTCTGGAAATTTTAAAATAGAATGTTCTAATAGTGAACACACAAGTATACAAAATTCGAAAAGACTTCAGGAAGAGAGTGAAAAATTCAAAGCAAAATTTCATCTTTATGAACATGAAACAATCAAGTTGAATAAAAGAATTTAGAAAGGTGAAACAAATGCGACTTGATTTTTAAATGGGGTGGTCGATTATTTTGTCTCACAGAGCATATCGCAGACATTTTATTTCCAGAAATATATCCTTAGAGATGCCAGAACGCATTTTAAATGTTCATTATTTCGTGAACAGGTTCCATAATTCGATGTCTCCTACCAGCAAACAACATTCCACTACGTCTGAGAAGAATGTTCAGCGATTAGAAAAAAGAGGAAAGAATATACAAGAATACCAAAAACATGTTAGGAAAAGACTGAATGTGCAATACCAAAAGTGGGAGACATCTATGGAAAATCTGCTTTGGTATTAGTGTTAAAACAACTCCTTTCAGTGAACTTACTTCCTGTACTAACACGCTCAGAGCTATTTTATCCAGTAGGTTAATTGAGTTAATAGACCAAAATAGCCATTGATCCAAAGGTGCCGTTGATTCAAGGGCTCCATTTATCCAAGAACGCCTGAAAATTTACTATACTGATTTTATTTTAATTTTGAAAATAAAAATATTTAATTATAATTTAAGATGTGTGAAAAGAACATTTATTCAGGGCTTGTTACTAAACGTGTATTAATCCTGTGATGTTTTATAAACATATATATCAGTTCAAAAGAATATTCAAACAGAGACAATGAGTGAGAAAATCCTCAACTATACATGTAACAGATGTTACCTACATTATCAGCTATAAGGTATGTACCTAATCTGTGCATGCTGATATCTAATATCATAATATTGCATCAGATGTAGTTCTTTAATCACATTGCATTAAAGAATATTATGTTTTCTGTTTCAGTTTGAAAAATGTAATGTGTTTATTTTAAAAACAATAATATTGTTTAATTATGAGTGCATGTAACTTTTAGAATTATTTTTATTTGAAGTACCTTATTTTAAAGGCAATAATACAGGGTGAACACAAAATCTTACCCTGGTTATAAAAATTTATTAGAAAATAACCGTTGAATGTAATAACGCTATTTTGGTATCATTGCATAGTTCACTTTTAATAGCTTTTTTGTGCAATCGAAAGTTTTGCTTCAATGCCCTCCCCCCCCCACACACAAAAAAAAACTATTAAAATGTTAATACGTAGTAGTACTAGCGGAATAATTGTGGTGCGTGGAATGAAATATTAGTGGAGGAATAAACGAAATCGCACGATTTCTCTTTACTTCTCTCGAATTTTTCTTCTGGGGCCAAATCCAGGATAGAGATTTTGCTGACTTTCAAGAACTGAAGACTAGGATATTGTTTACAGATGACATGTTAAAGAACACTTGACGAAAACTAAAATACCGCTTCGACACTCTTCAAGCTACCAAGGGACACACGTTGAAATCTATTGAAGTACACGGTCTTATTAAAAACTGTATAACAGTACTGTGATGTATTTCAGCATAATATGAAGAATTGTAGAGCCTTCTTTATCAAAAATAATATATTTATTGGACGTCTACCACAGCACAAATATGTAAAGCAAACACATACACTTACATCACAAACGATAACATCATTCTTACATAGAATTCCAAGTTCAATTCATCAATATTCTTTTCCGTTGCTAGGGAACGTTAGCAAAAGACAAATATATATGGTTGCCATACTATTTTTATAATCTTTAGAAAAGAATTAATGACAAACAATTTTTTTAATTAAATTCTTTTCCAGACAAACGATATTTTAAAATTATTTTCTTTTATGACTAAATGATTTTTTTATCTAATTAAATTCTTTTTTTTAAATATTTTAATAATTCTTCAAATATATATATATATATATATAATATAAATCCAAATAAAACAAGTATATAATCATACAGAAGTAAAGTAAACAAAACATGTCAAGAATTAAATCGTATACCAAAAAGTCATTATTTGAACAATACATCAATTTTAAATAAAATCTAATGAATTGAAATTACTAAAGATACCATAAACCATATATATATATATATTCGTTACGAATATTACAGTACTTACAAATATACGCCTAGTTAGAATAGTTTTCGTACAATATTTTTTTTAAATTCACGGCAAGACTTTGAGCCTCACCTTCAGGGCCGGATTTATACACTTCTACGTCCTAGACGAAAGCACTTAATTCTTCGCCCTCACCTCTGGTGCATTCGTCACAACTATAGAGATATGTAATGTAAATGTGCCATCAGTTAATTTAATGTGTATGAATGTCCTCGAAAAACAGTGTTTTGTATGGTATTTCCAAAATAATACTGAAATTGGTTATTGCTTTATTGCAATTTCTTTTATATTTGCGCCCTGTGGTAAATCTGGCCCTGCTCAGCCTGTACATAGCGCAAAAATGATGAGTATAAACCTTTTGATTATATATTTTATTAATAATAGAAAATTTAGGATCATAGGAGCTCTAGTAACTATTTCGGTTCGGATAGGGCGCCAGATTACCTACTCTAGCACAGGCCTCAAATTTGTTAAGACAGCCTTGAACCCACTTACCACAGTAGCACAAAGATATTCTACAATATTGTACGATATTCAACAGTATTCGCAATATTTTATAATATTGCAGAATATCAAATAATATTACATAATATAAAACGCTATTGTAGAATACTGCGCAACGTAATGTGCTATATCTGGGTAGCAATTAAAGAATTTTAAATAAGTTATTGATTTTTTTTAAATTACCTACAAACGTACGGGCTACCGTATTTTTCGGGAAATCATTATGTGTTATGCATCAGGAGTCGAGGTGCAAGACTTGATTGTATTTTACAAAAACTCCTTTCACATGATTCATTCGTGCCAAATGAGACGCCTCAACCTGTTTCCACGAGTGCTGTGACCTTGAATTGGAGAATGAACGACTGTCGCCTGTGGTGTTGTCACGCACATTTAGAGAAGATGTTACTTTCTGCGTTGCAACTAGTTACTGCCTCAGGCGACAAATCGATTTTTCCAGAAGACGAAAACTAAGAGGAAATCCTGTTTATTTTTTAACATTTATGAGGCATTCGCTAGTTAGGTTTTGTAATGCCTCATGATTGATTTCATTATTTTCTTTTATGTAATTTCATTACTTGGATATTCATTCGAGCGTAATAACAATGATCAAACAATTCTGATAAATGTTATTTAAAAATTAGTCTTGGTAATAGACGAATAAAAAGCTACAAAAATGTTTTATAAGCAATTTAATAAAATTAGTGGTTACATCTTCAAAATAAAAACATGTCATTATGGTTACATGAAAATATCATGTATAAAATGCGTCTTTATTTCCAATAAAACAAGACAAAAGGCAAAATACTAAGTTTTGCAATTAAAATAAAATCAATTAGTTCCTAAAATAAGATTTGTTATTATTTAATTAATGAATAGTCACGTAGAGATCGTTGCAATGTTTAAAAATTATCTATGCATAAAAATATCAGACTTCCCTACTAAATTATTGATGCACAAATAAGCAGACAGAGGTAATCGAGATCCAATTCTGCTTCGATTTGAAAGCAAAATTCAGCGAAGTTGGGACGCTTGAATTTAGAAATATTTGCATGTTTAGTTTAAAAACACTCGAAAATTGCCATATGAAAATATTTCAATGTTTGAAAGAACTTATTGGTTCGAGCAATTATTTTTACTTGTCAAAGGAAATAAGCCTCCTATCAGATGCCGTATTACTGACATTCACTTTGGATCAGTTTAGAAATTTAATCCCTGCAGACAAGATATCCTTCGAAGTAGAAAGTTGTTAACAGAGAAGAGATGATGCCAGGAGTCAGGGAGGAAACATTTGCTTTACAACTGTCCTTGTTCTTTTTTTATTCTGTGATTTCGAAATAAACCACTTTTTCTTTCTTGGCCCTCATAAGCTCAGACCTGGCTTATTTGGCCCATGATAGCAATTTAGTTTGAGATGTTTCTAGCAGTTAAGCGTATTAGCTAGCCATCTAGTAAAATATACCTTGTTACCATCAAGATATATTTTACAAGTAAATTTGTATCGATTACTCCTAATCGCAGTTTGCAACAACCTTTAAAATGTGAAGTTGTTTTGGGACAGTTTAGTTCAGATCGTCAGAAGAAATGCAAAACTTTGTAAGGAGCATTGACTATCTGTTCAAACAGTGCATTTTACCAGGGGATATGTCTCAATAAATGCTATATTTCCTATGCTAATTGGGAAATTTCCTTAAATAAAAGATTTCTAAGACAAATTTTACCA
>BGPR01027424.1:9281-20737 GCA_013235015.1 Araneus ventricosus
GCAGTTAAATCAAGCAAGCGCCAAATTTTATTTACCTTAAGGACATGTAGAGGAATGAACGCGAAAACTAATTGAAGATATCCAAATATTAAGATAATTAAAGGACTCCTTGAAGGCCTCTTCATAGTAACATTAAACATTAGCATTTGAAATATCTGTCACATAATTAAGCAGTATATTTCTCAATGAACAAGAAACTACTGTTGAACAGAGGAATCTCTTTATATAAAATATCATTTGATTTCAAATATCCAATCGTGACCCAGATGGCTAGTTGAAATCTGAGGTTTACACTGCACATTAACATTCTCTGTGGAAATTCGCTCTAAAATGTGAATACAAAAATCAATTTTTCTGTAAGTTGAGAAATTCTATGATACTTTTTTTTCAGTTTAATTATATTAACGTCCAGTTCTGAAGCAACACGACGGCTATTTTGGACGGACTTTGTGATTTTAAACAACTGTCAGATGACGAGGGAGAAACTTGAACTGGCATTCCCCTCTCCAAAATTCTATACCACACCAGCAAAATTCTATAAATCAAAATTATTAAGATAGCTATTACACAATTTTCCCTTCTATTAAGCTGATTCCATTATCATATAATGGACAGTTTTGAATAACTTATATCGATAAAATATAAATTATAGTGTTTCAAATTGATTGAATTGTTTTAGAATATTTTCTGTTTTTCTAGAATTAAATATCACGATATATTTGATGTGAAATAAGCATAATTTTGATTTTTCAGTCTAGAAAGGGAGAATAACTATGCGAATACTTATAATTTCAGAGGAATCCTGCGCACAAATTTCGAAAAGAAAATTCATACAAGCAAAGAATTTAACTGTCACTAATTAAATATACAGGATATGCAGAATATGAATAATACAGAATATGAAAAATAAAATTCATACTAGCAAAGTATTTAATTGTCAGTAATTAAATATACAGAATATGCAGAATATGAATAATACAGAATATGAAAAATAAAATTCATACTAGCAAAGTATTTAATTGTCAGTAATTGAATATATAGAATATGAAAAATAAAATTCATACTAGCAAAGTATTTAATTGTCAGTAATTGAATATACAGAATATGAAAAATAAAATTCATACTAACATAGTATTTAATTGTCAGTAATTAAATATGCAGAATAGGAATAATAGAGAATATGAAAAATAAAATTCATACTAGCAAAGTATTTAATTGTCAATAATTAAATATACAGAATATGCAGAATATGAATAATACAGAATAGGAAAAATAAAATTCATACTAGCAAAGTATTTAACTTTCAGTAATTGAGTATACAGCATATGCAGAATATGAATAATACAGAATATGAAAAATAAAATTCAGACTAGCAAAAAAATTAATTGTCAGTAATTAAATATACAGAATATGAAAAATAAAATTCATACCAGTAAAGTATTTAATTGTCAGTAATTGAATATATAGAATATGAATAATACAGAATATGAAAAATAAAATTAATACTAGCAAAGTATTGAATTGTCAGTAATTGAATATACAGAATATGTAGAATATGAATAATACAGAATATGAAAAATAAAATTTTATTCCATCGTATTAATTTTCTTTTGCCTTTGATTTCCGCTCTTCTGAGCAATAACAGTGATTCATTTTTCCTGCCTAGAATTGGTGGATAAAAAAAATCGTACTGACTTAGAAACCATTAAAATACGCATAGAATATTTTTACGTGCAATTAAACTCTAAAAATAAAAGATTTCTTTCATCTAGGTAGAGAATTTATGTCTGTAGGCTTCAATTTATGGCTATAAAATGAACTCATTCTCTGTTTCCTATTTTAACTTTCCTTTCATTTACAAGAAGTACGTTTATTTTTATGTGAAATCTAAAGCAATTTTATTTATATGATCATTATCATAAAGAATGTTTTATTGAAGGAGATTCAAGATGGCCATAAACTTGAGTTTAAGGCGAAAGCAAATAATGCAAGTGTGAGAGCTTTCCCCTGAACATTTTTTTTGCATACAGTAAAATTTCATTTGACCGTCCCTCGTTTAAAAATCAGTTTCTGTTATTCGTCATTGTCTAAAAATTAAAAAGTAACGTAGATTTATAACGAGGAGTATTAATGTTAGGATATTATGATTGTTTTGTATTTGGAAGCTGTATTTTTATTTGCGTATTTTTTTTAACTGAGAGCTGTAGCAAAAGTTCGCCCGAAATCTATTTAATATTATATGTTGTTTCTTTCAAATCTGGCAATTTCTTTTCATTATTGTTATTATTCTTTTTTCTGTGAGCGATATCGTCTGAGATATTAATGTTCGAGTTTATGTTTTACTATTTAGAACTAGAATTGTTAGTCAGAATATGTGGAAATATTATCTGTAAACTAATGTACATAATATATATATATATACATATATATATACAAACATATACAAAAATAAACAAAACCAGAAACAAATGCAATTCAAAAGAGGTAAACTTTAGAAAAAAATAGATTCTATAAATGATTTAAATATGAGGAAAAAACTTCACAAATGCGGTGAATGCGCCAATGCAGCAGTACAACAGGAAAGTAAGAAATATTAATAAAAGAAAACATAGAAAGAAAACATGAAAAACACGTTGTAAAAGAAAAACCAAAATAATAATAAAAAGGAACAAAAACGCCAACGTCCGGGATGCGTCATCAGCAAGGGAAATCCCGAACGGGCGCAAGCAAAAAATTCGGTGTTTTCTGAACACAAAACTCTAGGAATAACGCCAATAAGAGTTTGTTTCCCCCGGAACACCGAAACAAAAACCAACGTTTGCTGATGACGCGTTCCGGACGTTGGCGTTTTGGTTCCTTTTTATTATTATTTTGGTTTTTCTTTTACAACGTGTTTTTCATGTTTTCTTTTATTAATATATATATATATATATATATATATATCAAAACAAACTAGAAACATAGCTCAAAAACAATCAAGACACAATGGCAAAAATATAGACAAAATCCAAAATAAATTGTAAAATATCATAGCGAGCCGCTCGTCAGGAAGGGAAGCTCGCTCATGATATTAATTTGTGCTTTTTTCTGCTAAGACAAACGAAATCCGTTCAAATGTGCCGCCATCGCTTCAAAAAGCACAAGACAATTAAAATGGAAAAAGGGAAAATTCTGGAATAAAAGATAAATACATTGAAGAAGATTTAAAAAGAATCGAAATATAAATATATATATATATATATATATATATATATTTATAAATAACGCATATAGTTGAGTTTTCTTTACTGAGTGGGAATTCCATTTATTGAGATGAGTTTGAGAATTTTTTTACAATGGAATTCCATCAGTTAATGTATGCATTTCTATACCTTACTACTCTTATAATGAAGTTTATATTGATCGTTTTATAAAATTAATTATTACATATATGCGTTATACATCTTTAAAAGATTTTATTTCCTTTTTCGTCCAAAACCGTCAGGGAAATCAAGTTACTGTACGTATGTATTAAGAGATCTCTGTTCTTCATCTATCCAGTTATCTGTTACAGCCCTGGTCCGGAAGGCGACGGTTAAACGAAGTTTTACTGTACTTCCACAAAAGGCCGCGATTTGTGAAAAGAAGAGATCGAGTAACATTTTCCCTTTACACTTTTTTTCATACTTCCACAATAGGCCGCGATTTGTGAATAGAAGAGATCGAGCAACATTTTTACCTTTACACTTTTTTCATACTTCCACAATAGGTCGCGATTTGTGAATAGAAGAGATCGAGCAACATTTTTCCCTTGCACTTTTTTGCATACTTCCTCAATAGGCCGTGATTTGTGAATAAAAGAAATCTAGTAATATTTTAAACCTCTTTCTTTTGTGCCGACTGAATCCAAAACTGCCAATTCTGGAAATTTGGACTGGAACTGAAAATTTGGCACATGGCTTTGACAACTAGGTGCCAAAGCCACGAACCAAATTTCATTTATCTGGTCTGTTGTTTTTCTGAATTATAGATTTCAATGCTTAAAGCTTCGAAACTCTCACGTTATTTTATGGTTATCCTGTACATAAAGTTGAACTGTGATCTATGGTAGAAAATTATTTGCAATAAAATGCATTAACTTGAAAAAATATATATAATGGTAGCTAAAATTTAAATGCATTATTTTTCTGGTAAGCATTTAAACAAGATTTTTAATAATTGATCACCGTAACAAGATTTTCATAAGTAATTGCAACATTTGAATAGCTTTTTTTCAAATAAAATCCAAAAGAATCCGGATAGACAATTTTGTTTCATTGAAAATATTGAAATCATCATCATGTCATTTTATTGCAACTTCTTGATTCTAGTAACTACTTCTCAAAATAATACAATACCGTATTATCTCGTCATAGCATTCTTCTCCAGGATGCATTCTCATCATTAGCAGAGTCTCCGCTGAAATTTTTCTCCGGCTTTCTGATTGAAAAGGGAAATGGAACATCTCCTATCATTAGGCATCTTGTTGCAACAGATGGCTTCTTTATGTTTCTCACTTATCCACACAAACAGAAAACGGCATTCCTACTCTCCGTAATGATGGCGAGATTTTTCAAGATGTTCTGTATCTTTAGCCGCCCGAGAATTCATTGTTTGCTATTATGTGCTTTTAGCGAAGCAAAATATATTGGGAAATATAAGGTAACTAGAATGATTATACTTTACATTTAGACTGGTACGACCATCTTAACAAATTTAACCTACCAGAGGGCGTGCGTAAGCGCGATACACTAAAGAAGAATTTTATTTTATATCTTTTCACCAGAGGGCGCTACGAAAATATGACCTTGGATATTGTTCCATCTCCTTTCGATGAACTGTTAATCTTCGAATCTGCTATTTTATTTCAGAGATATTCGGAACCGTTGCACAGAAGTGACTATGAAACCGACTTCTTTCTTTCTATATTTAAATTTCGATTGCTTTTACTTCCATATTGCTTTAATAGTTTTATATTACAAATGTAAATATTTCTGTTTAAATATTGGCAATTTCATTTATTTAATTTTCACGTCATTCAGCGAATTCTTTCATCATTTTAAATTGTTTCTGCATTTTACGTATGCATTGTTTCCATTCCTTTATAAATAAAAATTGTTTAAAATAATTGCTTTCTAACCCAATTGCAACCTAATTTTAATCATTACGCTCTTAAAAATTGATATTTTACAATAGCGTATCTATGAAATAATGGAGACCTTTCATGTTGGCATAGAGGACGCACATGTTGAAAGTATAAACATCTTGAGGTAGAATAATTTGGCATCCCAACCGAAGTAGTAACTAGGAATTTGACAACGAACGAAATGCTACAGTTATCAACGAAATTACCTACCTAATAAAATAACTGAACACAGAAAAAAAGTGTCATTTGTTCTCTAATTGACATCTTAGAAATTTGCAAATGGCGTTTTCTCACAGTAGGATTTCGCGAGCAAGCTTCTGTAATGCATGTAACATTTATTTCTCGCATAATTTAGAATTTTCTCTCTAATTTTCTCGATGTGAATATTTTTCGAAATATGCCACATGTTATTCTTATCCACTCCTTAACGTAACTAGGAATGACAGACAGGAAACTGAATTACTAACAGAAAATGCCCACCTAATAAAATAGCACACACAGAAAATGTCGCTTTGTTCTCAATTGACATCTTAGAATTTGCAAATGGCGTTTTCTCACAGTGGGATTTACTTGAACAGCTTCTGTAATGCAGCCTTGTATTTTCTCTAACAATTTGAGATTTTCTCTCTAATTTTCGATGTGATATTTTCAGGAAATAATATACGTATTATTGTATCACTCACTTAACGTAACTAGAGATTTGATGACAGACAGAGCTGAATTCAACGAAAATACTTACCTAATAGAAATAACCTTTTGAAAGGTGTCATTTGTTCTCCTAGTGACAACAAGGGACCTAGATGGGGTTTTCAAGTGGGAACTGAGCACAGAAAAAAAGTGTCATTTGTTCTCTAATTGACATCTTAAAGGGAATTTGCAAATGGCGTTTTTCTCACAGTGGGATTTTCGCAGGCAAGAAGCTTCTGTAATACATGTAACATTTATTTCTCGCATAATTTAGAATTTTCTCTCTAATTTTCTCGATGTGAATATTTTCAGAGAGTAATATACATGTTCCTTGTTATCACTCACTTAAACGTAACTAGGAATTTGACAACGGTGAAATGCTGAATACCAACAGAAATGCCTAATAAAATAACTGCTGAAAAAGTGTCATTGTTCTCTAATTGACATCTTAGAAATTTACAAATATGGTTTTCTCACAATTAGGTTCATGACAAACTGCTGTGCATGTAATGTTTATTTCTCGCATAATTTAGGAATTTTCTCTCTAATTTTCTCGATATTGAATATTTTTTGTGAAATAATATACGTGTTATTGTAATCACTCATAACGTAAGCTTCCGTCTTGTCAAACGAACAGAATGCTTCAGATACTGTGAAAATGCTTACCTAATCGAATAACTGCGCACGGAAAAGTGTCGTTGTTCTCTGATTGACAACTTAGAGGGGTACAAAATGGCGTTTTCTCACAGTGGGATTTCACTGAGCAAGCTTCTGTAATGCATGTAACATTTATTTCTCGCATAATTTAGAATTTTCTCTCTAATTTTCTCGATGTGAATATTTTTCGAAATAATATACATGTTATTGTATCACTCACTTAACGTAACTAGGAATTTGACAACGAACGAAATGCTTCAGATACCAACGAAAATACTTACCTAATAAAATAACTGCACAAAAGTATAATTTCGTTTCTCTAATTTGACAACTTAGAATTTGCAAATGGCGGTTTCTTCACAGTAGGATTTCGCGAGCAAAACTCTCTGTAATTACTTATGTATCTATTTCTCGCATAATTTAGAATTTTCTCTCTAATTTTCTCGATGTGAATATTTTTCGAAATAATATACATGTTATTGTATCACTCACTTAACGTAACTAGGAATTTGACAACGAGACGAATAGCTCCGATACCAACGAAATGACTTACCCTAATGCATACTGACACAGAAAAAAAAGGCATTCATTTGTTCTCTAATTGACATCAGAGAATTTGCAAATGAGCGTTTTCTCCACATAGGATTTCATGACGTTCTGTAATGCATCTAACATTTATTTCTCTTGCAATTTAGAATTTTCTCCTAATTTTCTCGATGTGAATTTTTCAGAGAATATTATGCCATGTTATTTTATCACTTCACTTAACGTAACTAGGAATTTGACAGCTAGACAGAAATGCTTGAATTACCACTGGAAAACTTACCTAATAAAATAACTGCACACGAAAAAAGTATCATTTGTTCTCTAATTGACAACAGAAATTTACCAAATAGCGTTTTCTCTAGTAAGTTCATGAGCAAACTTCTGTATTCATAACATTTTATTTCTCGCATATTTAGATTTCTCTCTAATTTTCTCTAGATGTACGTTGTTTTCAAGAAATATGCTACATGTTATTGTATCACTCATAACGTAACTGATTTGACAACAGACAATGCTTCAGATACCAACGAAATGCCTGTCAAATAACCTGGAAAAGTGTCCATTTGTTCCTAGGTAATAACTTAGAAATTTACAAATGGGGTTTTCAAAGCGTGGGAACTGAGCACAGAAAAAAGTCATTTGTTCTCAATTGACATCTGCAGAAATTTACCAAATGGCGTTTTCTCACAGTAGGATTTCACTTGAAACAAAATAATGCATGTAACATTTATTTCTCGCATAATTTAGAATTTTCTCTCTAATTTTCTCGATGTGAGATATTTTCAATATATACATGTTATTGTATCTCATAACGTAATAGAATTTGACAACAGACAAGAATGCTTCCAGATGCCAACAAATACTTACCTAATAAAATAACTGCACACAGAAAAAGTTCATTTGTTCTCTAATTGACATCTTAGGGGTGCAGGCTAGTTTTCTCACAGTGATTTCGCGAACAAAGCTTCTGTAATGCATGTAACATTTATTTCTCGCATAATTTAGAATTTTCTCTCTAATTTTCTCGATGTGAATATTTTTCGAAATAATATACATGTTATTGTATCACTCACTTAACGTAACTAGAGATTTGACAACAGACAGAGTACTTCAGATACCAACGAAATGCCCTAATAAAATAACTGCACCGCAAGAAAAGATATTTAGACTACTCTAATTGACAACTTTAGAGGAATTTGCACAAATGGCGTTTTCTCGCAAATTAGGTTCATGACGAGCTTCTGTAATGCTGTGCTTGACATTTATTTCTCACTTGTAATTTAGATTTTCTCTCTATTTCTCGATGTGATATTTTTCGAAATAACATACATGTTATTGTATCCCTTAACGTAACTAGGAATTTGACAAACAGAACAGTAAAGCACAGATACCAACGAAATGCGTAAAATAACTGCACACAGAAAAAAAGTGTCATTTGTTCTCTAATTGTGTGAAATTTACCAAATGGCGTTTTCTCACAGTAAGTTTCGCGAGCAAACCATATGCATGTAACATTTATTTCTCGCAATTTAAATTTTCTCTCTAATTTTCTCGATGCTGTGAATATTTTTCGAGTAATGCTTGTATTGTGTATCTCACTCCTTAACGTAACTAGGAATTTGACAACGAACGAAATGCTTCAGATACCAACGAAAATACTTACCTAATAAAATAACTGCACACAGAAAAAAAGTGTCATTTGTTCTCTAATTGACAAGAAATTTACCAAAATGGCGTTTTCTCTGGCATTGGGATTTCGCGAAGCAAGAGCTTCTGTAATGCATGTAACATTTACTCTCGCATATTTATTTAGAATTTTCTCTCTCTTTCTCGATATAAATTATTTTTCGAAATAATATACAATGTTATTGTATCACTCATATGTAATAGAGATTTGACAAGCAGACAGAAATGCTTCAGATACCAACGAAAATACTTACCTAATAAAATAACTGCACACAGAAAAAAAGTGTCATTTGTTCTCTAATTGACAACTTAGAAATTTACAAATGGGGTTTTTTCAAAGTAGGAACTGAGCACAGAAAAAAAGTGTCATTTGTTCTCATTGACATCTAGAATTTACAAATGGCGTTTTCTCACGATTCAGGATTTCTGAGCAAGCTTCTGTAAACCATGTAACATTTATTTCTCATAATTTGATTTTCTCTAATTTTCTCGATGTGAATATTTTCGAAATAGCCATTATTGTATCACTCACTTAACGTAACTAGAGGAATTTGACAGACAAGAATTAGCTGAATTACCAAGCAAATACTTACCTAATAAAATAGCTTTAACACACAGAAAAAAGTGTCCATTTTAAATTTCTACTCTAATTGACAACTTGAGAATTTTCAAATGGGTTTTCAAAAGTAGGATTTCAGTATTCTGAAATGTCGGTAACATCCATTTCTTGCATAATGTTGAATTTTCTCTCTAATTTTCCGATGTGAATATTTTCGAAAGGAAACTCATATACATGTATTTGACATCATTACCAATCTATGGTACTCTGGTTACAGACTAATGCCAATTTTAACATATTTAATATTGTTACTAAATAATTTTTTGATTCAAATTATCAAATCCCAGGTAAGTAGAATTTTAAGCGCCCTCAATCAATTGGATACAGCCACGGTGGTGTAGTCGCAAAATAAGCGATTACAGTACCTCAAAAAAGCAGATGTCCGGGACGTTCTAAAAAAAGCAGTGCTGGGCACTCTAAAATCAATTGCCGAGACGCTCTAAAGCAGTACCGGGCCGCTCTAAAAGCAGTGCCTGTCGCGTTCTAAAACAGTAACAGGCCGCTCTAAAAGCAATGTCGAGACATAAAGCACAGACGCTCTAATCAACAACAGTGCCAGGAAGGTTCTAAAGCAGTGCCGGGACGTTCTAAGCAGTGCCGGGGCACTCTAAAACAGTGCCAGGACGCTCTAAAAGCAGGTAATGCTCAAAGCTGGCAGTGCCGGGACGCTCTAAAAGCAGTGCTAGGACGCTCTAAAAAGCAGTACTCAGGACGACTTTAAAGCAGTGACGAGACCTCTAAAGACAGGCTGGGACTTGCTTTAAAAGCAGTGCCAGCCTCTAACCTGCGGGTGACAAAAATCGACGTTCACTTTTTTCTTATTTACACTCATCCAGAAAGTAAGTACCGTTTGGGTATTAAAAAAGATGAGCAATTTGTTTTAATTTGTATTTTATTACAGAAAAATCTACACACCTTAAACTACTTTTCGACATATTCACCATGCGAATTAAGGCATGTGTCATATCTTGAAACTAATTGCAACATCCCCGCTTCGTAGAATTCGGCCGCCTGCGACCTGAACCAGCAAACACTCCAAGACTGCTCCCATGCGATTCCGTTTCTGAACGTCCGTTTGTGTTTTCGGTACCCATCGCGAACACAATTTTTTGTAGTGCAAATGTTCAGTCAAAATTTCTTGTAATAAAGATCGTGAAATGTTTTGAAAATTCTTTGACAAATCAGAAATCGCGAATCGCCTATCGGAACGAACTCTTTCGTCGATGCAGCGCACCAATTCTTCGGTGATCGATAAACGACGGGCGTCCACTGCGCTCCTCGTCGTGGACATTTTCCCTTCCTTCATTAAATATCCTAACCCACTTCCGCACCGTACCTTCACTCATCGCGTTCTCTCCGGAAGTTTAACTTATCTGACAATAAATTTCACAAGGTCGAACATTTATCGCATTCAAAAACTTCATAACGGCTCTTATTCCACAGCTGGCGGGCCGATCGATTGTTTTAAACATGACTACCGACAAACAATGACTTCAAAAGTTAAAGTAAACAAACAAAATGGCGAGTCTAATTCGTTCTCGAGTTGAAGGTTGTAACTACGCATGCGCGACCTACGTGCTGTCAGATACGTGGAAGATATACACAAAAGGCATTTACTTTCTGAATGCGCTTAATATTTCTATTGAGAAAACGCAGTGCCGGAACGGATCCACTACACCTTTTTTCAGCCCAATTAGACCGTTGGATAAGACGGTCTTGACGAGAGGAAGATATCTCATTTTTTCTGGATTCAATATTTTGGCCGAAAAGCAGAAAAACTTGTTTCACATTTTTTGAATCACTCGAAATTTAAATATTCCACTCCTTACGACGGCTATACCCAGATAGCAATTTTAGTTTGCAGCAAAGTTGAAGCAAGCTTGCACTGCAAATCTGCAAAGTTGACTCGACAAGAGTGCAAGCTTGAAACAAGCTTCGAAGTCACCACGCGATGAACTTGCAGCAAGCTTGCCGCGTCAAACTCATTGCAAACATAGAAAAAACAGAGCACGAACACAATCTCGGACTAGAACTCGCGACCTAGCGCTTGCTAGCACGACGCTCTAAACTACTCAGCCAGCTGGACTGCGAGAAGTG
>BGPR01027425.1:0-15406 GCA_013235015.1 Araneus ventricosus
GTGTATTAAGAGTCGTCACAGCTATAAGATAATTCCATTATTGCTTTCTTCAAGTCAAGCTGACATTTTTTTAGAGTCGCTTTACAAAAAGGCTTGAGTTAAGACTTAAACAAGAAAAACATTCAAACTGAGAATATTATTTAATAATTGTATAAAATCTTTTAGTTATAATCAAACATACATATATTTTCATAAGTATATATGTTATGGGTATGAAAAAAATTAAGGAATTTATAAATAAAATCAATAACTTTTACAATATGCACAAATTAAATATTGATTAATATTTTAAATCAAAAATAATTATTATCGATTAGAAAAAATTACCTAGCCGTAGATCATACAATCCATTTGTAGCAGCATGCCCAAGGCAATCTAAAATCTCTACATTCGTAATTTCTAGGACACTAATCTTTTTAATATCTTCAGTAGATAAAATCCCAAATGATAGACCCTTTATAGTTTTAAAGGTAATGTTATCATCCATCTTATAATCCAAGGTGTCTTCCTAGAAACAAAATTTCATAATGAATTATACATTTAATTCGTAATTCTTTTACATGCATTTCAAATCACTGGATCTCTCCAGAGTATAAATCAGAATACGTGCACTATGAAAAATAAATTTAATCCCTATTTTTGAATGCATATCCTTATATTCATTTATATGTGTAACTCTACTACAACGGCTTCAAGTTAAACAAGTAGAATACAGGGTGTCCAAAAGTATATACACGCTATGAAGAACTATTACATGGAGCACTAATAACATACAATGACGTTTCATAATTCATAATAATTAAAACACATTTGATAGTTATCTTTCCAGTTATTAGGTATGTTCAAATTATTGGCTTGACTTAAGTACACAGTGCGGTCTGCCAAGTTGAATTTTTTTTTTTGTCACCAAATTGATTTCTCACCAAATGCGATAGCCTTGTTCATTTTGTTGATAACCCTAAAACGTAGCCAGAATTTGCATACAGTACTGTTCTATCTTTCTTTCGTCATCCATCGGTTGAACTATGTGGTTACCTTTTTTTTTTTAGCCCTAACACGTTTTTTTTTTTCCCCCTTTTGGTTTATTCCATTCCGGGTCCTTCCGAAATTTCCATTATATCTTCTTGTGAAAAACATCGCACAGCCGAAAGCTAAGCTGGTCTGTTTGATTTAGAGTATTTGTATGGGTTGAAGAAAGTTATGATAGATTGGTGTATGGAAATGAATATGAATGCGAAAGAGTATGTATGTCCGACATGTGGAGTGAAAATGGTTTTGACCAAAAGGTATGGATTGGATGGATATAGCTGGGTTTGTACAAAGTTTCGTGTGAATGCTCATCATGTTAGAAGGACAGTGAGAAAGGGCAGTTGGTTCGATGAAAGCAAGTTGAGTATACCCGAGATTTTCATCCTCACATATTTGTGGGCTGTAAGACACCCACTTTATGTAGAAAATTATATTCTTTTCAGTACAAAATTTATGTTGTTAATGCATCATGTGATCTTGCAATTCCCTTAAAACTTGCTTAAATTCATGCGATTTTATGTACTATTTGCATCTTTTTAATGGCAGTCATTAGACTCACCGTCATCTGGAAATCATCCAAAATGGCGGATATTTGGCAACTTTTTGGATGGTTGCCGCAATTTTGCCAGTTTTTCGAGAAACCGCACCGTGTTCTTAAGTCTTACCAAATTATTATGTAATAGCAGCCTTCGGTGACCAGCTGGTTCGCCCATTTATATTAGTTTCTATTTTTGTATTTTACATTAATTGTAGCATTCCCTGTTGCAGGAAAGATGAATAAAAAAAGTGATTATTTTAATGTATTTGGCAAATAGTAAAATACATAAAGACGTAAATTTTAAAATGCCAGCGATACAATTCTGTATGATGTATCCTAGTTAATGAAACTTAAATATTGCATTTCAAATAACTCTCACATAATTCATCCATCACTCATTTGTAGAACGATTAATCCTGAATATGGTCACAAAAGCCAGACCAGCAAAACTGTACACTTAAGCTTAACTAAAATTTGAATAAAAACTTACCTATCATAAAATATACAAAAATTTAAAAGCAAATTCATGCCTCATAATTTTAAAATGATAGGAAAGCACGAGATTAAATGCTTGAATACAAAAAAAAACTGAAATAAAATATCTGTTGCCATGTTTTTTTTAGAAAATATTACTTTGAAGCAGCTGCGATAAAATTTTTCAGCAATGCAATGAATATTAAAGTGAAAATTCTGCTTTGGAGTTAATTTCCCAAGAAAACAATTTATACTATCACAACCATAACAACTGCAAAAGCATGTGAATAAAAGATTTGCTGAAATAATGAGATGGTTTGAATTTTATTTACAACAATAAAAACATTGATACAATTCATGTTTTAAAACATTTTGAAACATTAATTAAAATTGAACCAAATGTTGTATGGAAATAAGATTGGCGTCACTGAAAGGCTAATTTTTTTTTTTATCTTTCAGATAATATAAAAATGGTGTTTTGCAATACTAGGATCCAAAGTTATTACGTAAAAACATTAACATTTAGAGTAATTTTTAAATAATTTCAATTCTAATTAAAATTTCGAAAAATCCTTTCGTAGTGAGCACCTACTCCCCCAAGAAGCCACCGCCTGACAAATTTCAAGTTTCTAGTCCCAGTAGTTTGGGAGATTTCGTGAGTCATGGTATTTGCCTTTTATATATAAAGATTATCAGTCAGTTGGAATTATTAGGCACTGCTGACAGGGTTGCAGCGATTTAAATCAACTGATTTTTTTAAAAAAATCACCGATTTAAATAACTTTATTTTAAATATCAAGTTAATCTGCTTTAATGAAATAAAATTGTTAATGTATCTTTAAATAGTGATTTTAAAATATTTTTAAATGTATATTTAAGGAAAATATATAAATCATAAAATATTTCATTTAATTGATGTAACTAGAGTGCTTTCCATATCTTTATTTTTGAGAACACAAGCAAATAAGATTTTAAATAAAACTCTAATGAGCAACACAATAAAATGCAAAGTATGAAATGCTCCTTTTTTATAAAATAAATATTGTGAAAGGACCATGTTCACAAAGAAAGAACATAGTAAAATGCATTGAGTTTCATTTTAATATTGGAGAAAACTAAATAGTGTTGGGGAAACAAAGTTTTTATATTGCAATAATGTTCAAATGCAAGATAATTAAGTAATACATACAAATGTTCCAAAAGAAATACAAACATCTACATAGCACAATTTACACTATGATCTATAATTTTGAAAGGCAATGTTTGTGTGTGCGATGTCCAGACAAATCTATCACACTCATAGTCATGAAATTTGGCACACAACTGATGGTGACTCAATGCACCTCGAAGCCTTAAAAATGTAATCTAGAAAAATTTTTAATTAATGTTTTGTGTTGTTTTGGGCGATTTTTTGCTCTAATTTCTCAATAGCATGTTTTTGGATAATTGTACGAAAAAAATTGATACACCATCGGAAAGGCAAAACAATTTCTGTTCTAATGAAGTTTGTTGTTTCTTACGTCTAACGTAATTTACTGAATTTTGAGAAATTTTTGTAAAATAGTCAGTTTTATGTTTCTTTTCCATTTGGATTTCTTAAAATTCTCGCTTAAATAAATATTAAACTTTATTATAAATAACAAGCACATAGAATGGTTGATGTGCAAATTATATTTAAAAACATATTTTTGAGTCCAGGTTAGAAAGTTATTTCAGAAAATTTCAGTGACTTATCACCTAGTTACTGGTTTTTTTAATTTTTTATGCTTAGTAAGAAGTAGTCTATTCTCAAGGTCTAGGTGAAATAAACCCTAATCCAAATACTTGAAAGGGAAGAAGAGAAGAGTTATGCTATTTAGTTCTTGCAAGATTGCCACATTTCCAAGACATCCTTAGTCTATTGTCCAATAAAGGGTAGAGAAGGATAATTCTTATTTTTGAAAAAGGGGGGGGGGAGAAACAGGATTTTCAGTCCTTTGGTGCAATTCATGTAAAAGAGAGCTTGCTTCTCACTTGTGTAAAATTTACTTGACCAGAAGAGCTATATCTAAAAATTTTATATATTCTAACATACAATAATATAGTCAGGAAATGTAATTTTGATTATATTTTTCCTTAATAAAATTGTTCTTATATTTCAAAAGTATATTATTCTTTATATTTAGTTCACAAATATTTTTTTAAATAGTTGTTATATGTTTGAAATAATTTTTTTTAATTTGTTTTTTTTTAAGAAAGTAGAGCTTAATGACTGGTATGTTGTTATATATATATAATTCTATGACTGTATGCCTCATTGTCTAATATACAAATATTAAATAATTTTTTAAAAAATCATTAAAATAAAAAAATCTTGATTTAAATCAAATAAATTGATTTTTTTGAAAAAAATCAACAACCCTGACTGCTGATAATACAAACTAATGAAATGGCAACCAATGGAAACAGCAATATATTTCCAGTGTTACTACAAAAAAAAAATAAGCTGAAATGAGATCATCTCTTCATAGTGATGAAGACCCTGTTGTCAATGGACAAAAGGGGATTCCCCACTATAAAGAGATTGTTTCTTATCAATTTCAACCTATCATACATGAAAAAGCACATTTTACTATTCACTATCGGTGCATAAATTTTGAGCTACTCTAATACACAGAGATACATGTTCAACGAATATTCATTTTACATTTCACTTCTTGCTGCTCAGTAGTTAAAATACAACTTCAGCAAACAATCATGTCGAAAGTGACAAAGTAAAATAAATGGTACCAAGTAAAATAAAATAAAGCTAATTTTCCAACCTATATAAGATGTCAACAAAATTAAGCAGCCATAGTAAAAATGCGCTGTTAACAGGGTCAAGAAATTTTTACTACATACCAAACAGTGGTGTAGTGGCAAAATAAGCAGTGCCCGAACGCTCTAACCTGGGTGACAAAAATCGCACTGTTTTAATGTTTTCACATTTTTTTCCCCCTTATTTATTTCTCGTGAGAAAAAAAAAAAAGCGATGTCAGACAAGCGTTCCGACTGCACTACAACCCCGATACCAAGGGGAAAAAATAAAGCCAATGTGTATCTTGGCCTCTGATTATCTATTCATTAAACAACAAACGAAACTACGAACCTAAAATAAGTTATCTCAACTTTACAACTACATCAACTTTCGTAGATGGAAACCACATTACAAGTCTTTATATTCTCGAATACCGCAGCACGTGGAGTGAGAACTATACTGTTTGTTTTCTTAGAAAATTTGTATGAAGCAGAAGTAAAAGTGCTCTTGAGTTAACAAATTAAAAATATATATCTACGTCCACTCATAAACTAGACATCGTACAACTCAGATAATTTATACAGTGGAAGCTCGGTGATCCGAACTCCATGAATACGAAAGTTCGGATAATTCGAACACCTTTTTTTAATCTTCTGAAAAATTTCCATTCAAAAATGCAGTGGCGTAGCGGCCCAGAGGTGAGGCGGGTATAGATGCCCTAGGTGCCAGTTTTATGGCGCGCCATGGAATCAAAACATTACTGCGTTATTGTTTAAAGCAAAATATTATGAGGATAAAAATAGTTCCTTATTCCGCTTTTCATTTATGCTTGCTAAGCCACTGATGAAGATTGGGGTAAATATATATATATATTGTTCTCCGGGCGCCACTTGCCCTCGCTACGGTACTGGCCATGGTGACAAAAAATAATGCATTTATGTCACTTTTTTTCAAGGTGATGAGTAGGTAAGAAAAATACCATCCCTCCGGGTCCTGTTTCCCCCAGATAGCACGTAAAGTTCTGCAATAAGTTTGATTTTGACTTGATATTACCTTTGTCATCGCAATTGACGCGTCAAGCTTTGAGGGCGAACTTGCTAGTAAGTCTCGCCGTGACAACTAGCGCCACCTACGCTGTAAGTTTGCAAAAACAAGCTTGATCCAAAGAATAGCACAAAGAGCTAACTTAGCTTTGTGTCTGTTTTAATGAAAACATCCGATTTTATCAGCATCTCCTACTCAACATTGCGCCAAGAAACTAACAGAGATTATGCTTCCGGCGCTGCACCGATGAATGACGTAGTTGGTGTTTCTACGCGTTTTGGGTTATCCTATTGAATTCGCTTATAACAACCAGAAGATTTTCTTTTGCTTTGTGTGCGCCAACGTCGTTCTAAAGCAAAAAAAGAGAAAGTTGTTTGACGATTTTTTTTACTATTACATTGTTTTTAAGTATTACACTTGTGTATTATTAATTGTGTGAAGCCTGAGAAATATCAATAGTAAGACACTTGACACTGAGTATTATTAAAATTGTATACAGCAGAAGATTCTATGCAAAAAAAAAGAATTGATTACACCAACCATGCTTTTTATGTTGTTTTCTTGAAATAAAGGATGGCAAATTTTTTAATAATTAAAAAGGAAATTTAATAAAAAAAAACTAAAATATTTACAATGAATAATGCTCGGAATAATAATCGAATTACCAAATTTTATATTCAGTAAAACTTTTTTTTTCACTCTTTCTAATACGGAGTTTTGAGAAGTTAAGGTATGTACATTGAATGTTTTATATCATACAGCATAACCGAAAGCTTCATATTCTATTTTAAATATTTTTCTTAGCACTCTTATAATATTTTTCATTGTATGCAAATATTTTTTGGATAAACTTGCGCACAAATGAATCCATTAAATCTCGAGTTTAACATTTAATTTTTATAGCTAAACAGATTGAGCCAAACATATAAAATGCAAAATAATATGCTGTGTTACATGCTGCCAACACCAAGAGGGATTATTCGCCAAATGTGAGCTCCGAAGAGACAGAGAAAAAAAGCTTCTCCCCCGAATGCTCCCAAGGTCATCTTGGTCCTCGTCATTTCCAACAAAAGGCGAAAAAAAAATTTTTAGAAATTAAATAACATACGTTTTGAAAATAGATTTTTATTGCAGAGAATATCGGTTTTTGTTATTTAAAGCAAAATTCTGTTGAAATATGTCAATTACTTTTAAAATACATTAGAATAATTGCAGGACTTTTGGCGGAAGAATACCATCCATAACTTCCACTGTATAACATTCTTGAGTTGTCTTGGAATATAGACCGTCCTTCTTTTTATTAATTCAATAAATCAATGATAATTTGTAAAAAACTAACTTTTTTATAAAAAAAATTTTGAAACATTTTCCATCTTTTTACGAAAAGTTTTTACTTTAAAAAAAACTTTATCGCCTTTTTCTTAATGTTGAAATTTTAACGTTTATAAACAAAATTAAACCGAAAAAACAGTCAATGTTTGTTGAAAAATAATAACTTATACATTTTGTCCCATTTTAAAGTAGTTACTTTTGAACTCTAATTTCATAATTTATTCTACTGGCAAAACGTAGTTATTAGCGAAAATCGCTCTCTTTTTGACTTCAAATCATATTCTCAACTCAAAAAATTAATGAAATCAAGAAAATAGTTTAAAATAAATCGTATACGAATCGAATCGAACGATGTATTAGCGAAATCTATCTTCTCCTCTAAGAGTTTAACTGGCCGAATGGTTAGCGCGTCTGCTTCGGAACCGGTAGATCGCGAGTTCTATCCCGGGTTCTGTTCGTACTCTGTTTTTGCTATAATTTGCAATGAGTTTGCAATGCAAGCTTGCTGCAAGTTCGTCCCATGGTGACTTCGAAGCTTGCGTTAACTTGCTGCAAACTTGTTTCACACTTGCACTCTTGTCGTGTCAAACTTGCTGCAAGCTTGCAGATTTGCAATGCAAGTTTGCTGCAAACTAAAATTGCTATCTGGGACTAGGGATGCATAATCCACGATACTTTTAATAACAAATATTTTTGCTATTGTAATTTTTAAATATCTGTTCTAAATAAGTGTGATTTCAATCACACTTTGAATTTTCAAAGTCTTATTAAATGTATGTAATATGTTTTGAAAAAAATGAAATAAAAAATTGGCATTTGTTTTTATTATACTTTATGCTAAAGTTTGTGTTTTTAGTTCTATATACTGTCAACAGACCCATGTAGCACACTATATTGTTCAATATTATAAAATTCGAAAAATCATTATTGTATGATAATGTGTTCAAATATTGTAACAGTGAAAAATGTAAGACTTTTCCCATATTGCTCAATATTGGGTTTCAATACTTGATAAATATTGATCGATATTATACAATATAGTTCAACCTAGTTTCAATAATGTACTATTTATTTCCCAAAATTATAAATATTTCTAATATTAAACCTAATTACTTATTAGAGATTTTAAAAAAAATTGCTTCCATTCCGCATCGTTTGATTATTTTATAATACATTTGTTACAAATACGAGCCTTGGAATCGAACCCCGGACAACTTACTTTGCTACTCGGTGTTACTTGCCAAACCTGCCGCCTTAGGGGTCTATCCTGGTACCACCGATTGGGTTGGGAGACGTCACTTTTCCCATTGTTAACGTGCGGAAAAAGTGACGTCTTCCCAACCCAACCCTGGGTACCAGAATAGACCCGCAAATATATCGTGTCTCCACATATTATTTTGAATTAGTCTTCTTTGTTCTTTTAAATTAACATTTTATAATTTTGAAGTTGAGAATAAGATTCGGAAGTCACAAGAGAAAGGATGTCTCGTTATAACTAAGTTTTAGTAGTGGAAATAAATTATAGAAATTATTGTTCAAATTATCAAGTGGTTAAAATATAAACATAGAGAAAATTACATTCAACAATTATTGACTGTGTTTTAAGGGTTTATTTTGTTTATAAACGTTAAAATTCAAATATTAAGAAAAAGGTGATATATAGTTTTCTTTAAAGTGCAGCTTGCTCAACTTGACATGATCTAACAGGACAATTGCATGTTTTGTATTTCGTGCAAAAGTTGATATGAGAATTTTCAAAAGTAATATTTTTATAAAAATATGAATTGGTTTTTTCAGTTTATCATTGATTCAGGGTACACAATATTATTTCTTTATATATAAATTGGAAAAGTAGATGTCAATATTTTTTTCCTAATATTAGAAGTAAGTGTAACGCAAGACTTTCTCAACTACCAGTAAATGTCTTTTTTTCAAATATTGAAACTGTCATATACTACTGTATAATCATTATACCATACATATAAATAATATTGTACTATTCTTGAATAATATTATATAATATTGAATAATATAACAGTATACTGAATATTTTAAAAAAAGGAATTTTAGAAGCATGGAAAATATTAATCACTTAATTCCTCAAATTGAACTTATGGGGTAACCTTTGTGAATTTTTTTGAACACCTTCTACATACAGCGAGCTTTGAAACTCAGCAGTGGCGGATTTCCGCACAGGCGTTAGAGGCGGTCGCCTCGTGCCTCCAGGACGCTAGGGGGGCCTCAAAATCTATGCTACAGAAACATGGTACGGTTACGACGATGATTTTATGCAGTTACAGTCTTGTTTCTAGTATAATCCTTCCTCACTGATAAGTTCCTACCTGTTTGCTTTAAAAAAAAATTAATGAGCGAATGAAACAGACAAACGAAACACATTGGGGAAATAAGTCGCTTAATAAATACATTACTTAGATTGTAGTTCGTCGATGACCATTGGTAGATTCAATTTTTTTAAAAGTGTATCATTTGTGGAACCACCCCCCATCATTTCCTTAGATAGCACGCACAATAATTTGCAAGTGTGATTTTTCTTGATATTAGCTTGTCATTACAAACTTGATGCGGCAACATTAAAAGCAAACTTCCTACAAAGTAAAAAAAGCGTAATCGACCTGCCTCCACTTGTAAACAAGTTTGGCTGTGAATTGTTATGACAAACTTCACAACTACCAATTGTAAAACAATTTTTCTGCAAAGTTGATACATCACACTTTACACACCACGCCTGATACAGATATCTGGTTTTGATCATTGTCTCGTTTTAAAAAAACACCGATTTATTAGCATCCGTAGACTGCTCATCTTTTTATTAATTCAATAAATCAATGATAATTTGTAAAAACTTAACTAGATGTTTTATAAAAAAATTTTGAAAATTCTCCATCTTTACTAAATATAGAACCGCACTTGCAAAAGAAACTATATATCGCCTTTTTCTAAATGTTGAAATTTCAACGTTCATAAATAAAATTAAAATTAAAAAATTGTCAATATTTCTTGAAAATAATAATAATTTACATTTTTTTGTCCCATATTTTAACAGTACTACTTTTTGAACCCTAATTTCATAATTTATTCTACTAGCAAAAGTAGTTATTAAGCGAAGATCGCTCTCTTTGACTCAAATAAAAAATTAATGAAATCAAGAAAACAGTTTGCAATAAATTGTGTAGATGCAACTGATTCATTAGTGCAACCATCTCCTCATCAGAGTTCCGGGCTGGCTGAGTAGCTAAGGGTCTGGCTATGAAATGAGTTGTCGGGGTTTCGAATCCGAGGTTTGTTTGCGTACCTGTTTTTGCTATATAGTTTGCAATGACATCTGGTGTATTACGGTGTCTGACTTGTGGTGACTAACCCTGTTTGGTAACTTGTTTCCAAGCCAGCCCTGTTGCACAAACTTGCTGCAAGCTTGCAGATTTGCAGAGCAAGATCGCTGCAACTTCTACAAACTAAAATTACTATTCAAGTTAGCTTTAGAGTGTAAGCAAATTCCCACTAATGCAATGCCGATATCTTTATGAATTTTAACGGTACTCAACTGGAATTTCTATATAAGCGTCTCTATATCTAGTTTTGAAGTTTTGTTGAAAAAGTACCATAGCTATAAATCTCACATGCAGTAAAACTATTTACTGCAAATACTCATATTTACTCCCCAATATTCATAGTATTAACTTTAAATTTTAATGGAACACTTCTTTGGTAAACACATTGTCAAGTATTCTGTAAATTGATAGAAAACCTGCACGTTATAAGCAAAAAACAACATGCGGGAAAATTTAAGATTTTAAGAAATTTTTTATGAGAATCTCCAGAATATACTTGTTACTTTTTACGAAATGCACCCAAGCAATGCACTTATTAAACGAAACAATTGATGGTTTGTAAACCAGATCAGTTTTCTGTGAACGGGTAGGCCAGATTTCTTTCTTTCATCTATTTCTGGCTCAGTCCCTCTAAATGCCATCGTGACCGAAATAAAAAAATATTAGTTTGTGGATAAACCTCATCATTTTGTTTCAGAAAGAAGCAGAAATTCTGTTCATTTGCAGTGCCTATATTTTCCTAAATACAATGGTATTCGACTGGAATTTTCAAGTTGTCCTACATCTGGTTTAGTTGTGAAAGAAAAATTACATTATATCTCGCACATGCGCAGTAAACATTTATTTGTTTACAACATCTTATTTTCTATTAAAAGTATTTATTCCAAAAGTTTTACACAATGCCTTTTCAATTTATATTGTCACTTTTTCTGCAAGTTTCAATAATTTTGGTGGAAAACACTGCATGTTATAAGAAAAACAAGGGAAAATTGAATTTTTTTAAGAAAACTTTATATCTTCCTGAATATTTATGTTAGTGTTTAAGAAAATGACAAATATTATGTACATCAAACATAACCGTTGATGAAAGTTACATCGCATTATCAGCTTTCTGTGAAACAGGATTGGTCAAACTCCCCATTTCCGCCTTCATCCCTTTGATGGCCCCGCCTCATCTAAGTTCTTTCAAGTAATGAATATTCACCGTAAATGTGAATTAGAGTCCATTCTTGACATGGTAAAAAATTGAGAACAATCGGTTTAGCTTCTTCCGGAGAAATTTAAAATGTGAAAAGTCCGAAAGTGTCCGATATTTTTTGATCAGATATATATATTTTGTAAAAAAATGAGGGAAAATAAATGTTAGAAAATCAGATAAATAACAATACAAGAATTAGCTTCAAACTGAATGATGAAGATAAAGGTTAACTCCAGAATTAAGCATAAGTAAGCATTTTAAGTTACACATTTGTATCATCAATAGAGTTTTTTGTGAGGGGGCCTCAAAATGACTCTTGCGCCTCGGGTCCTTACTGTCAAAATCCGCCACTGGAAACTGGACCTTATTTACCAAACTTGGCACGTTACTACTGAATTTAAATTGCATCAGAGCAAGGTAAATGATGATAATAAATGTAGTTACAGAGTTCGGATCTGTACCAAATTTCATGCACAATCACAATTATTTCTGAATAGTCTTTTAAATTAAATTATCTTTAATCGTTACAATTTCGATTTCAAAATGAAATTTGAAGTCAAAGAGGAAGCAATTTTAGGTATTATATCTAAGTTTGCTAATTTAATAAATTAGCAAAGGTTTAAAAGTAATAATAATAATATGTTTGAAAGGTTTTAAAATAATTTTGAAATTTATTTATTCCTCTTTCAATGTATTACGAGACGCCTTTATCATTTATAATTACATTTTGGATTGAAAATCAAATACAAGAATCGCAACAATAAATCACGTGCATATTTTTACGATGAGAATAACACTCGAAATTTTTTTCACAGAACAATAGATAATACATATGTGAGAGCTTTCCTATGGTTAGCTTACTTAGCTGAATCCGTCCCGCCTTTTATATACAGTAAAACTAAATGATTGTGTAAACATTATTATTCAAATGAACATTTTGTAAAATATTTTTCGGACATACTATTCAACGCTGATAAATAAAGTGTTACAGTATGATCATGCTGCCATCTGCTGACGAAAAGAATAACTTCAACTTAAAATATTGAGCAGCACTGATAAATGTAGTGTTACTGTATGATCATGCTGCCATCTGCTGACAGTAAGAATAACTTCACCTTAAAATACTGATAAACATCGATTAATATAGAATTTAAAATATTGCATGCATTGTATTGTTTAGTATGATATAATATTCAGCATCTTAAAGAATAATTGTTCCAGTGGAGTTTTTTGAAATAAAACCTCCAATCGAGTGATATCCTGAGTTAAAATGAAGATTTTTTATAAAAAAAACGTTGCTTTTATATTATTTGTGAAAATTTAGTTTCTCGGAAATACTGATACATACAATACAATACTTTGTTACGGTACTCAGTGTTCATAATATTGTATAACATTGTGCAACTATTATATAATATTTCTGTGCTTCTGGGGTTATTGAATTAATGAAAAAGAAAGACGGCCTAGGAAATTTTATTAAAAATCGGATTTTTTTTAACAGAGAAAAAGAATCAAAACCAGATATATTCAAACATATTCAAGTCGCATAGTCACTAAGGATTAAAAAAACCCTGAATAATAAAACGTTGTGTTATATTGTCAAATGCAGAATTTACAATATTGTCGTCACTACATTGATGAACGTTGTGGGAATATAGAATTTTCAATATTGTCACTACATTGATCAACGTTCTGGGAATATAGAATTTTCAATATTGTTTTCACCGTGTTATCCAGTGTTCGGCGTTTTTGTGAAAAAAATCCATGGAATTTTTTGAAATAGAATCTTAATTAACATGAATTATTAAGCTAAAATTATTATATTTGTGCCAAAATTTTAAGTTTATAAAACTTTTTAAAATTTAGAAATAGCTTTCGGTATTCCTCGATATTCACAATATTGTTCAATATTGCCTAAAATATTTTACAATATTGTTGTGCTATTGGGGGATGGCGCCTGCAGCGAAAAGTACATTTAAAAGAAATTTTCTTATGAATTAAGTTAACCACAAATATTCCCATCAGGCACGGAAGCTAACACTAACACAGTTCACTGTCCGAAATTCCCTTTCCAGTGAATCACAAATCCGATCATTTCCTGTTCCGATCGCAGCTAACTAAGTTTCCCTGTGAATATTTGCTTTCGGACAATTATGGCGATGTGAACGATTATAGCGACATTCTATCGTTATACAAGAGCTGTAATCATTCGAAAACGCATATCTCAACAAGAAAGGTGACTCACAGGAAATATCAATGAAACTGCGATAGGGGAAGCGTGACCCGCAAAGAACAATCTTCTTTCTAAGCACCGAAAATGAGCTTCCATGGCGCCATTTGTTGACAGAAGATAGAACTACTAAAACTTTGCAAAAGGATATTAAAAAGAAATGATTTTTTTAAAAACGCGAAATGCTTTACGCAAATTTAATTACCAATGATTGAATCACAACTTTTTACTTTCTCGTATACGAAGTACACAAAGAGAAAGTATTGTAATCGTCAAAAAATTCGAACTCGAGATTTTGACGAATCTCCACGTTTTAGACCTCCTTGAGCCCGAAAAACACAATTTTGGAATTATGTCTGTCTGTGTGTGTGTCTGTGAACACGTTAACTCGAAAACTATTAGAGCTACGGGGATGAAATTTGGTATGTAAACTTGACACATAATTTGTAGGTTTCTCTCAAATTTTGGACAAAATCCGTTAAAGGGAAGTCTGTTTGACTGTATGTCCGCGGTCATGTGAACGCTATAACTCAAAAACTTGAAAAGCTAGATGGATAGAATTTCATACACAATTCTATCGTTATGAATGTAGGTCCGTATAAAATTTTGGGCCAAATCCGTCAACGGGTGACTGCCTGTCGGTCTGTATAATCGCATTTCCAACGAATCCGCTATCTCCACGCGCATGCGTACTGGACGCAATCTTCTGTACACAATATTTATTGACTCCTGCTTGGCGCTTTTTTTTACATCCGATTCTCCATGCGCATGCGTACTGGTAGCAATCTGTGCACGCGGAAGGATTATGCGACTTGTCCTTGAGCCAGCAAGAGTAGAAATCGGTACGCATCTCTTTGAATTTGATTCTTTACCTAAATATTTTCTGATAGCCATTGGATCCTGGGTTACAATAGGTTCGAATTTTTTTTATCCACATGGGGGGCAGCACCGTTTTCGAGAAGTATACGAGAAAGTTTAGGGGAGAACACTCCCGCTGGTTGACAGTAGTATTCATCACTGGTATTGCGTAGTAAATAACAGTTCATCAAATATTCGTCATCCCTAGTTTACACAAGCTAAGCTACATATCAAGATGACGAGGGAGGGCAAAAAATCATATAATGACCCAGGCGCCACTTACCTTAGCTACGCCAATGCAAAAATGAGGAAAAATAACAATTACGGATCAGAAACAAAGCTGATGTTTATTCCTAATTTAAAAAGAAACATTTGAATTGGTATCTAAGAATGAATACAGCACTTTAATTAATGGAAACAAAATCAGTTATTTTTTAATGTAAGGAAATAACACTATTAGCACAAGATGCTGTACAATATTCATACCCTATTAGCATAAGATATTTACGATATCTCCACGATGTTGCTATGATATTCTGAAAGCCGCACAACATCGTAAATATATCGTCTGAATATT
>BGPR01027426.1:0-20734 GCA_013235015.1 Araneus ventricosus
GATTTCCTACAAGCCATATTGATCTCTTGTTGGAGAAATGTGGTGAGATCATCCAATTCCTCTGGTGTATTAGTATTTGAAATTCTTTTCAGGATATTTTGGGCTTTTAATTTTATGATGTTTTGAAATTTTTTGTGTCCTCCAAATATAGTCTTAAAGCGATTGTAGGATAATATATGTTGGACTCTGTTAATTATTATACGAATAAATTTGTGATCGTTATAAGATTCTAGGTCTTCAAGAACCTGCCAATTAGAATTGTTGACCAGGTCTGTAGAGGAAACTATTGTTACATCTGGTCATCCTTTGGTATTTCTCTGTTCATATGATGGGGGAGCGCCTGGGGTATTGAGAATTTGACTGTTTAATGAAGAGATGAAATTTAGGACTTTCTCTCCTCTGGCATCAAAGTCACTATAACCCCATGATTAGCTGTGTGTGTTTAAATCTGCGCCAATTAAATAATCTTCTCCCTGTAAAGAAGTTATTAGATTAGATGTTTCGTTGAGGTTTTGGTCTATTTCGCAGTATGGAGAAGAATATGATGAGATAATTGAAAGAGGGCTTGAATCAACTTGAATTTTGATCGCTACAATATCGTTGCCAGATAGGAGGAAAATTGGATTGTTACAGGTGGGAAGGGCAATTATTCCGGCTTTATTGTTTTTGGACAACCAACTCTTCCAATAACCTGGAAGTCCTTCTATTTTGTTATCCTTTACGTAAGGTTCCTGAACCAATATAATGTCTGGTAGTTCTTTCTTTGCCGTTTTGGCTAGCATAGCTGTGGGCACTTTTGCTTTTTGTAAATTTATTTGGAGGATTTTAATTTTTTCCTTGTTGTTATATCTTATATTCCATTGGAAGTTATGGTTGAATGATGTAGAGTTATTCGTTTGGTTAACTAAAGGTGGGTTGTTTAACCCTATATTCGCTGTTGAGTCGTTAATTTGGTGTGCCATCAGTAGTCTCTTGTTGCTTTATATGTTTTGATGTTTTTCATATAAATTGTACAGAACTGTGAGGAAGCTGTGTGATTAGTTTTGTGTTTGGTTCCTTTTCGTCTGTTTTCATCATTGCAGTTTATGCAGCATGGGATTGAGGCTCTGCACTGCGAAATTGGATGTATGTTGCCACAAAAAGGTTTGATGTTCTTACAGGAATTGAAAAGGTGGCCGTAGGCATGACATTTCTGACATTTTTTTATGTGAAAGAATTCTCGGATATTATGCATACTCCAGTTAATGGGGAGTTTTTTGATCGATGTTGTTTTTTTAAATTCCTCTGATGGGGTTTCAAGAACCCAGTGGGATTTTCCCTGCGTTCTTCCCATCAATTTGAATCTTATTTTAAGATCTTTGTCGATTCCGGTATGATGTCGAAGTGAGTCCTGGACTTCTTCGTTTGTTGTTTGATCTGGAATTCCGTAAATTATTATACTTGGATGTCGTTTTGCTGGTTTACGGGCTGTGATGACGTTGTTAAGAGATTCCGAGTTTTCGATTTTGTCCAATAATGCTTGCACATCCTCTTCCTTTCGACATGTGATCGCTATGCCGTTATTGCGAACTGTCTTGATGTTGCTGAAAGAGATTTAATTGCATGATAGATTTTCTCGAAGGAGGTGTTCAATTCCTTTCTTTGGCAGCTGTTGATTATCTTCGTTATAGAGTTCCTTATGATAAAGGAGAATGGTTGGTTGAATTGGTCGCTGTTTGGGAACTTCGATGTTTTTCTTTAAGGTTGTGGCGTAACTTGCTGTTTTTAATTCTACCAGATCTTCGCTTGTTGGCTTTGCCTGTTGTTTTGTTGGTAGAGTTTGCATACCCTGCTCACTTGTTTCTATCCTTGTGATGCAGCTAGAATCTTTCGTTTCTTTCACGTGATGCTGAGCGGATGGCAGATGATATCTGAATTCCATCGCGTCTATCAATTTATTTGCTTTGTGGGAAAGATCCATCTTTAGATATGCTCTCTATTTTGAGCCGCCTTGGTCTGTTGTTGTTGTGGTGCCACCATTTATTACTTTCCTAAGTTCTGTTACAAGTTCTGTGAATGATGCGTCTTCGTAGTTGTACTTATCGATGGAAACAATAGAAGATGTTGTTGAAATTTCCGAAGAAGTAGAATTTGATCTTTCTCTAGTTGAAGATTGAGATGTTTGATTGTCGGTGTCATTTTTTGTTGATTTTCCTGGATCGCCCCATAGTTGAAACACTAAAGCTCAATTTAAATAGTTCAATTATACAATGCTGATTCAGTTATGTGGAAAGGATAATAAACCCAGAGCAGACCAGGGCAGTTACCCCCACATTCCCCAAACCCGCACGCACCATGCAGAGCGAGAAAAAAAAATAATAAATGAAGAATGAGTGCAATGGAACCATGTGCTATATTTAAAGAAAAAAAAGGGGGGGGTAAGAAAAGGAGTGAGGTGGAAAAACTTATGAGTGTGATGAGGAATGTCGGTGCTATCTGTGTACCAAAAAATGGGAGCTCTGGTGCTAATAGGAAAGAAGGGAAAAGCTAAAGTATTTCCCATGTTATAAAACTATTGATAAAAAACACTCGCAGTTTTTGATTAATTATTTTAATTGTTTTTGCTAATAACTTTTGATTGAATGAGGGTAAAGATATGAAATTTGAAACGGAGATAGATATTGTGCCAAGTTACCCTGGTGCCAACGTTTGGCGCCCTAGGGCTTATAGTTATGAAGATATATGGAAAAACAAGATATTAGAAAGGGGGTGAAAAAAGGGGGAGAAACTTGCAATTAAAAATTTAAAAAAAAATTTAAAAATTAGTAGCATGTATAACTGTGGGTAGAGCTATGTCACTAAGTTTGGAGGGCCCTTAATTAAAAGAGAGTTAATTAGAAATGAAAAAGTAAAAACTAATCAAGTAAATTTACAATAAAAAAATACAACAATTACAAAAAGCACATGATTGCCATAGGAACTGGACAAACAACATAGAGTGTTTACATATGATTAAGAAAAGGGGAAAGGAAATTAATTGGCCCCTTTTTAGGAGGAAAAATTTAATTAAATGAGAGTGTTAATGTTAATTATTATACAGATCGCCATGACGTGCCCCCAGGGCCGCTATCCGATCCAGAGGGGGGTGGAGGGAAAAAAATTTGTGTTGTTTCAAGTATATTGCCAGATTTGATAGTTAAGATTTTTAGAATAATAATGGAATTGCCAGATGCTAAGTTATTATTTAAAACATTTGATCGTTGATGATGTTGATGGCTGTTATTTTATTTTAGCTTTTTAATTTAAGTGGCAACGAAGATATTTGAATATTGGAGGAAGTCTGGCGCCTCCCTGTCTGGGTCAAACAACAACCCCCTGAGCACAACATGGCGGATAGAAATAAATGGATGATTTCAATACAAAATTAATTATATGAAGAATTATAATGTTACAGATCACAATGATAAAACATGTTATAATCAAGCTGAGTTAAATGTGATTATACTGGAAGAAAGGTAATTTTTTATAGATTGAGATATACAATTTACCACCCAAAAAAGAAAACAGAAAACTAATTAACATTAATTAGAAAATTAAAATAATTTGCATGTTAAATTTGCTCGAGCTATCATTACCCGTCCCAATCCAATCACTCCGTGTCTGCAACGAAAAACAGAGAAGGGGCTTCATTTAAAGGAATTTTAATTAATTTTTTTTAAAAATAAAGAAAAATGGTAGAAAGTTGAGATTTGTTTTAAATGAAAGAAAAGCGCCTAAATGATGGGGAGAGAGTTCAAATTTTTCTAATTGGTCAATTGTGTAACTAGTAAAGAATTTTGTAAAAGGTTGTTTACTTGACTAGGTGAAAAAGATCCAAATTTGACACTATGAAGTTTTCTTTTTATGTTTATAACTTTCGAAGTTTTGTTGATAGGTGAAAAATTCAAAGAAGGAACAAATAAGCAGAGGATGTGAGAGAAACTATTAAAAAGTAAAAGTGAGGAAAGTGAAGGAACAAAAGATATAGAGTTGCAAACACGAAGGTAGAAAGGAAACCGGAAGTCAAGCCCGAGCACACAAAAATTTTTCAAAACATCATATAAAATTAGCAAAAAATGGTACAGCAAAACTAAAAATACTGGAACGCTCTACATGGTGCATACAATTAGCCAGAGAAAGTTTTAGGGCACTTACCCTGGCCAACTCTTCGTGAGTTAGCCGGACATCTTGGTTGGCGGATTATCCGGCATGGAAAAATCCACTTTTGGCACTAGTAAATCCGGAAAATATAATCGTGTAATTCAATGTGTCACTGAGAGTGAGGAGCACTTCCTATGGCACACACACAACTAAAAATTTTTAAGATTCGGCTTGTGGTTGCAAAGTTATGATACTTTAAAGGTTGAAATTGTCGGAGCGACAGAAAGCACAGCCTCGCGCTAGTAGCGGAAGTTATGTGACGGTGGCTGAATGGTGAATTATAAAGATTTTATTGAGACCATATATGGTGAGTGAAGAAAGCTATTAAGTGACTTGGTTTTATTAGTTACCTTTATTATTAGTACCTTTGATGGGAAGCTACAAGTGAATATATTTTAATGAATATTGGACTGGAGATCGAGTGACGTCGCCTGGTGAGTTAGAAATACATTTCATGATATCGAATCTCTAGAGACAATTACAGACTGTTGATTAGAGACTGTTTTAATTATTTTAGTTGATCCTACTCTTCCTGGGCTTAATTTTTTAATGCTAAATTTATAACTAAATATCTATACTAAAAATAAAGTTTAATGTTATATATTTCAAATTAATATTGTCTTTCTTTGTGTCGCATGCTGAGTGTTAAATTGATTACATTAATAAAAATAATTACTAGACAAAGGTCGAACCTGGGATTTCTAATTAGGTTAATTGCATTTAATAAACTTATTTGATTTAAATCTTAAATTTAATCATAACACATGTTTATATTTTTGTTCGTTTCATCTTATGTAACACATTTCCCTAACAACTGAAGACACATTTGGAGGTTTAAAATGTAAATTATACTACCAATAAATTGCGGTTTCGTGATATGCAAAAAATTACGATTTTATATCCATCTTTTCTTTTGTAAATGGTATTTTTCGTCTTCTTTGAAGCTGGAATCATTAATATTTACTGTCGCTCTGAACATTTGAACTGCCCTGCAAGTTCCAAATGTACCAGTAATAAACTTTGCTATAGTGTAAACAAACACTTGCCCACACTATACGTTAGAACATCCAATTTTTTTTTCTTCTTCCGTCTGCAAATTGGTTTCAGCTTATTGAATGATTTGATAGAATCTTAGGAACGAAACAGTGATTTTTTGTAGCTTACCTGAATGTAAGCAATTCGTAAGAAAAGAAGTTCTTTCAGTATGCACAGCAGGGCGGTTTTATAAAATATACATTCGTTCATCATTTTTAGTATATCTTTCATATATAAATTAAAAATAGGAAGAAAATCCATAAACGATTATTGCATCAAGCAATCCGTAAGCAAGAAAGTTTGAATTAAGATACTCTTTGTTTTTAAACAGATGTTAGGTTAAAAATTAAATTGATTCAGAACACCAACTTAAAAATGCTGTTTAAACCTTTTACAGACAATTTCATTTCACATTTAATGTCTTTTTCTGTTTTTACATTTGTTACTTCGTATTTTTGTATCTTTCCACTTTTAAAGGGCATACATACATCTTTCATGCAGATACCATGCTTTCCATGTTTTGTCTCGAAGAAACATTTCATTCATAGGAATCATTACTGGGGAGTATTAAAAAACTTATTTCTGAGAGAGTGCTTTCTTAGGATTCAGAAATGATATCGCGATTTAAAACGTGTACAATAATATTCTGCACTGTTATTTTATGCTCAAATTCATCAGGCATTTCAGAACAAACAATTCAAGGATTTGAAGTGACTTTGACTTTCACAGGAATAAGGATATTCGAACATAATAATTTTGAAGGTTTGTATTTATATAAACTCAAGGAATCAAACTCATCGTTACACATTTCTTCATTCAAAATTGGAGGCAAATAAAATTTATTTATTGTTTAAGCGATCACTTGAAAATAATTGTGCGTAGAGCAGCAATGAAATTTTTAGCCCTTTTAAATGCAAATCTAGAACACTTAATTTCCCGAAATACTATAAATTGTTTGGAAATTTACAAACAATAAATCGGTTTCAACAAAGGAAATAATCTGGGCATCATTAATAAGAAAGACTTAAAATTAAAAAAATTAAGACTCTTGATTTTGAATGGAATTTTCGTTTGCAAACCGTCAAATAAAATTTGTATTAACATTAAGCGCATACAAAATGTTAAGTGATGATCACTGATTTCATATTTAATCAAAAACAGCTAAAATATAAAACAAATTAATAATTTAAACATCATGTTTCAGCATTGTAAGTAGTTTAATTTGAAATTAAATTTTCTCTGAATAAATATTAGACCGGTATATAAAATAAATGAAAGGTATGAAATGTTTATGTGGCACATTATTTTATTAAACTGTTCCGAAAATTAAGCAACTCCGTGTCCATTTCCCATATTTTGCATTGCCATTTTGGTAAATAATTCGGCTGATATATATTGTATTCAAAATTTCCATATTGTATTTCAAATTTCTTCTTCTTTCAAAAAACTGTCAGCATTTCATACAGATGGTGGCTTTTCATTTTTACTGAAGCTGTATTTACGCATTCCTTTCCACAAAATAAAAGCACGAGAACAAAATCAAGAAATAATAGATAATAAAAAATATTACTTCACACCAAGCGATGTTTGTATTTAAACTTCATTGTTTTGATGCTTTTCCAAAAGTAAACAGTGTTTAGTAATTTACATGATATCAACCATTTCTACTTTCAATTATATATATGTTTGTACATGATAAAATTTCGCAGATATGGCATGTTCACAATGTTAATCATGGAAAAAAATGGTATATGTGATCCATTTTATCATAAAACATAATTAATACTCATAACCCTTTAATGAAATTAAAACTAAATTAATTGTCTGTTTCATACTTGAATTCATTTATTGATGATTTTCGTTTAAAAGGACAAATATCGTTTTCATTTAAAATATTTGTACGATCAAGAAAAAAACGAGAAATAGAGAAATATAGTCCTTCAATTTTAGCTTGGCATTTCACAATTGCAACTTTATTTACACGCTCCGTTGAAAAAAATGAAAGCATAACAACACATCATAAGAGATAAAAAGTCCCGTCGAGCAAAGTTTATACTTTTGGCGTCAATCGTTTGCTTCTCTTGAAAAAAAAATCGCCAAGTAGAAGTTTTTCCACCGAGCGTAACCATTTCTACTTGGAATCGATTATGGTGCCGTTTTGATTATTTTTCCCGAAGAGCTTTCTTTCCTACCATTCTTTCATCGGAGATCGGATGCCGTTTTCTTCTTTTCTCGCATGTGACGAGGCCCTTACGCCTTCCTTGGCCATTGCCGATTTCTTTACATAACCGAAAGACCGTTCTGCCAGGCAAAGAATAGGCTGGAGGGTTCCTTCGTTACTGCTTGCACTCGGGTATAAAAATCGAGACCTTGCCCATTTCGTTCTTTTCTTTTCACTTCCCCCTTTCACACATCCTTCCCGATAAACCCTCACTCAGTATTTTTGAAGCCAAGGGGAATTATGCTTCCTGCCAAAAGGCATACTGGATAGACTTTGGTCTGTACAACAAATGCAATGCGTTTCGACTCAATTGTGTTGCCTTTTTGGAAAGAAAAAAAATCATTGAGGTTTATCCGAAAGTCGTATGCTTATTTGTGTATCGTTTTTGTTTTTCCTTTAAAATGGAGGGTGGTAAATTATTCATGGTGTGCTTAAAAGAAACCACAACAGTCAGTCGACCAGCAAGTGTTTGCAGGAAAAAAGGAAAATAAACATAGAACAATATTTGAAATATTTCAATACTATGAACTAAATGAATTATTCGAACCTATTGTAATGCTTCGCGTCTAGTGCAGGGGTTCCTAACCTTTATTTCTTTGCCTACCCCTTGATTAATCTTTATATTTTCGCGTATTCTCTACTGTCATATTCTTCCCCCATTCCCAACCATCCGTCTATGAAAAGAAGTTTTTGTCAATAATATTAAGGAATTAGATCAGCTTAAGAGTCAAATGACTCGAATTAACAACTTTTGCAGGACTTATTTTTGATTTAACATATTATTGCATTTTTCTAATAGTATTAATTCAACCCAACCAAAACAAATGAAATCAGTAGGTATTGTAATATTTTCGACTTAACTTATAAGGATGGCTTAAAACTACACTCTCTAATAATCAACTTTGTAAGCGGTATAGTTATTAAATAGCAAGTATTAACTTGTGGAAACAAAATTCTGTAAATTTAATTCTTTATATTTTCTAGTTTTCGCCTATTGGATGGGGTAGCTAGGATTAAATTAAAGTGTTAAAGCAAGGTAGATGCCCAAAATAAAGTTTAAATTAAAATATATATTGAACAATTAATTCTGGGTACTAAATTATATAACACAATAATAAGCAATTCTAGCAATACTGATATAATCACCTACCTTTGCTGACCTGAAAATCCTAGCTATTTAATTAAATCATTTTAAAGCAGTAGTACATTACGTAAAAACAATTAAAGAAAAACAAATTTATTAAAATTTAAATATTTTTTATTAACAATTTTATGGATATTAAACTGCCAATACTTTTAAGATAAGAATATAAAATTAGTAAATTTTACTGTTGATGCACACAACATCAAATATATGAAATCTCACAACGATAAAACAGTAAGTATGAAAAACAGATATCTATTCTTTACCAAATTAGTAAATGCAAAAAAGGAACACCCTCATAATGGCCATTTTGATATTCGAATATATTGAATGAGAGATTAGTAGTCTCACAATGAATAACCTTTATAGGCACTGAAAAATGTAACTTTCATTGATTTGAACTTTCGCGCACTATGTTTAGTGCCACAAAACGGATTTAAATCAGTTGAAGCAAGGCATTTCTTGGTTTTGCAACATCACTTGCGGTCAATATTAGCATGTGAAAATTTAGTTTTCCCCGATTTGCTGTCGACATGGGAAATCTTTCTTGCTCACATTTTTTGTTTCAGAAGTGGCGACTCTCGTTCACAAACAACAGAATCGTTGCAGATGGTGACACTCGCACAAAACAGGAATCTCCATCACGATCACACTACTTTCAATTTTTTGTAAGTCATCACTGCTGTTCGCAAAATGAAGAACACTTTCTATCAGTTATTTTGCTATTTTTCAAACTTCTTTAGAAGATAGATATATGTAATATAAAAATCGCCATTCCAAACGCAAGAAAATAAACTTCAGTCCAGCATGAACTCGAATAGTCCAAGAGAAAGGAAGATCAGTTCAAATATAAGCCGCCTGTTGATTTCTTATTTAAATTCAACATTTTAGATCTTTTTTTTACCAACAGATTTATTCTACCTTGCATGCCTGAGGACGAGAACCGAAGGAATTAAATCAACGAGTCTCGGAGGCCTCCAGGATGCGTGCTATCCCTTCAGAATATTCAAACCAAAAGACAAAGGAATCTGCTTTCATAACGGAAAAAAAACCTCCAGTCAAGAACGCCAAAACCTAATAACATCTAAATTCATCCGCAACAAGATGGCGAGGAAATAGTCCCGTTGAAAAGTTAAATTTAAGAATTAATAAAGTTGAAACCTTAATGGAAACAACAACAAAAGTTAAGACAAATACTATTTAAATCGAAAACAAAGTAAATAATTAAGAAAATTTAGATAATTAAAGAAACGGCTAAAATTATCGTATGAAATTTCAAAAATTGTTAAAGATACCACAAGAGAAGAAAGAAACTTTATTGGCGAAGAATTAATTTAATTAAAAATATCGACAAAACCGAAAAAAGATGTCGATGCAACATTTGCAATCTAACATCGCCATTACCAACTTTGATTTCGTGAACCCCCAGGGGTACGCGTACCACAGTTTGAGAACCTCTGGTCTAGTGTATATACAAAGAGAAATGCAATTTTTACCTTAACAGTAAATCATTTACAGCCACCTATTAGCCTTTCTATTTAGAGAAATAATAAACTCAAGAATCGTTGGGATTTTATCTCTGTTTTAGTTTCAATACTTTGACTTCAAGTTCGTTGCACTTATTATAGAAAATTAAATTAAAATTGATTGGACGCAATTCTACGTTTTTGTCATGAACTATTAAGGGAAATAGTAGTAAATCTTTTAAAACTTATCCCCGCTTCATAAGTGTAAAGTTTGCAATTCTTTCTTTGTAATTGTATAGATAAGTAAATAGGTAAATACTTTTATACGTCACGTTATTTGTTGAATCCACAAAGAAATAATTTAGCTTCCATAATTGTTCGTATTCTTATTAGTTTGTAATATTCCGACAGCCAAAAGACAAAAAGATATTGCTAATTATTTCTGATTATCGTTCAATAATTTACATTGATATTATTTTTCATTTGAGAAAAAAAATGATCATAAAATATAAATAAACTTCAGGCCATTTTGTTTCAAACTAACCGGATACTTTATGTTCATCATCAAATTGCTCCTGCTGCTACATCCTAAATGTTACTTATAATAAAAATAATACAATATAAGTTGTGTATAGCAATTTGTATAGCAACAGAAATAGATAGGTTAGCAAAGCATTTGATTCATTATTTTTTGCAGATATGTATGATAAGGATACTTATTCGTTTCTTCAAATTTTCTCCTTCATTTGATAATATTTCTAAATGTAATCTTTCGAAATTGTTATTTTCATGCCTCACCTAATTTTGTAAGGTATCCATTTACTTTTTCTGAATTTTTAGTAACATTGTATATAAAAGTGGTGAAAATTTCAAGAACCTCATATATAAATAAATATACAAACGATACTGTTGGATATATAAATATTTTAAATTGTCTTATTATGAAATTCTAGATCGTGTCTTAAGTGCCCTAATGGTTGTGAAAAACGATATTATTGATATATTTACTCTTATATTAAGTTTAATAAATATTAGACCATTAATAAATATAAATTATGATCATGTAAACCATTGATAAAGTAAACTTATTAAGCATTTGTAATACATTTATTAAAATGTTCCAAAATGTGACATTAAAATTAATAATCAGTGAATATTTTCGCCAAACATCTTAGAAGCTAAATAAGTTTAACTTTAGCACTCAAGTATTAGTTGTAGCAACCAAAGCATTAATTCCATAGTAACATTTAATACATATGTTTCCCATTTAAAAATCTACAGGACCGTCGTTTTATTAATTCTATGTACTAAACTTTTTATTGCAGCTCTGAGCCATTTATTTACAAAATCATGCATTGTAAAAGAGATGTAGCATTTCATTTCTTGTAAATGTTTGATGCCATTCTTTTGCTTATTTCGTTTCTTAGTATGAGCTTTTCACAGAATAACGCAACTGTATTCTACGTTTTCGTAACTCTTGAAACCTGCGAGTCTTGTCATCAGGGATTGCCTTTAATATGGTAACTTCCTAATGCTTTTCTTACACGCGAACCTGAAGCTTAGTTAGAAACATATTGCATTTTTCAGCGTCTGAAAACTACTACATTTTGCCAGGTGACGTACATGAAAAATCGCTAAGTGCGGATAACGAACTATCTTTTCAAAATAAAAGATGGTTTCAAAAAGTTTGGATAAAAAATTAGTGATGAATGTATCTGTAATTTCTTCCAAACAAATGCCTCTAAAGATATTTGAAATGAATACCGTCTGACACTCATAAATAACAGCGTTGAAGGGAACGTATCGTATTAGAAATAAAATTTTATGCCTAAAGTTAATAAAGTGATGATGAAGTATTTTAATTGCCTTTTTATTTAACGTTCTCGCTTGCCTTAAGATATATAATGCAATATAAGTTAGCTTCATCTTAAATTTTATTTTTTAAACAGATGTGGCATTTTTAATGTTTGAAAATAATTTTAGCAAGGCCTGAATGGGATGAAATAGCAAATGTTTGTAAATGTTAAAACGTTAAGAAGCTACTGTAATAAGCATCATTTAAATAATATATTATGATAGATGTGCGCTCTGTGCACCAAGTACAAGCTCAATACGTACCGCCAGTAAGAAAAGAGACGAGAAAGTCTGAGCTTAGACACAAGCCATTGAACATGACCCTAAAGTACCTAGACTAACATTTTGTTACTGATTAATTTACAATGCAAATGTTCAATTTTCGTGTCTCTTGAATGCCTAATGTTAACCTATATTGCACCAAGCATTGAAAAAATTAAATTTTAAAAAAGAAAAATCTTAAATATGTGTTTCTCTAAGCCAATGTATACACATAAAATCAAAACAATTACCAAACTTTTAAGAGTTTAGTCGTACAGGCTGTCCTAAAAATAGGACAATGATACAATCCACTGCTATTGGTTCTTACTTAGGTGGAAGGGCAGAAAGCATATTAAGCATGGTCAAATTTACATGTTTAGCAGACAGTTGTTGGTTTTGCTGCACAGAGTTTTGGCTGGCCTCTTCTTTGTCGGTTTTCTGGGTTTTTTACAGTAACATGTTCATATTTAAGCTTCAGAAAAATCTTCATTAGCTTGTTGAACACCCAGTTTTCTGCAAGATATATTCCTTGGAGTAGAAAGTCCGAAATAGGCAACTGTTAAATGTCTTCGAAAATCAAGTAGGCTCAGACTATCATCACTAAATAGCTGATTGAGCTTCCATGAAGCAATAACGGATGTTTCAAAAGCATTAATAAATGAAGGCTAATATCATTTTTTATCTTGAAACTTATGTAAAATATGCTGCCGCATTATTATCAAACAGGTCAACTCCGTTTTCATATTTATGATAGGATGTAATGAGCATTGGTAAAGTATTGATCATCACATATTGTTTCTTCTATTTTACTCGTAGACGAACCATCAATATCCTCAGTGTCACTCAGTGCATTGGTTATGGAAGTAAAATAACTAATTCATTGTCTATGTCGTCTAAATTACTGTCATCTAAACTCCACAAGAAATCAAGGGATTCTTGCGCAGTTAAAAACTTGCATGGCATTTTAAAATTGTAGCATCAAAATAATTTTCAAAAGAAAACAAAATTCAAGCATGCGAAAGCGGGAAAAACTAGGTCTGCATCGATGAATTTCAAAATACAACTGACTGCATGAGGGTGGAACGAAAAGTATAGGGAAAAAAAATTTTTTTTTGAAATTCTTTTTGGCATGGGGCGGGAAAGTTGTGTCATAAGTATATTAGTTTATATAATTTTTTTTATTGAAATTCATTCATATCTTCCGGTGCCCCAAGCGCCTCAAAAATAGTTAAAAATTGAATTTTTTATGAAAATTTACAATTTTTTTTGTTTTGTTTTGAAATTCTTTTTGGCATGGGGCGGGAAAGTTGTGTCTTAGGTATATTAGTTTACATATATTTTTTTATTGAAATCTATTCATATCTTCCAGTGCCCCAAGTGCTCCAAAAATAGTTAAAAATGACATTTTTTGGGGGAAATTTATGAAAAAATATTTTCAAAATTTCCTTTAGCGCCGGGTAAGAAAGTTTTGTTTTGGGTATATTAATTTCCGTTTTTTTATTATTATTAAAGTTCATTCATATCTTCTGGTGGCCTGAAAGTCCCCCAAAAAGATAAAAATTGACATTTTTACAAATATCTATTAAAAATTGTGAATTATTGAAAAATATTTGAAAAATTGGCAGATTATTCAAGTATTAAAGTGTAAACTTATAAATAATTATAATTTTATAATAATACATGAAGTATAAATTTAATAGTCAAAGCAATAAATCACAAAACTTATAAAAAGTGAACTTAATCATAGATTTTTTAATTCTATTAATTTGAAGGTTTACATATTTCTAAAGGATGTAATCCTTTTTGTATTATAATGCTTGATAAGACTTCTTGATCGTATCCTATTCAATATGAATCCGTGTCTCTTCTCTTCTCCATATACACTTTCCGACGCTTCAAACACTATGAGAAAACACCTTTACACAGCTTGGGTATGGCATGGATATTTTGACCATTCCTCTGTCTAACTTTTACCATGTTCTCTATTTATTTAAATGGCACATTCATCAAAAGAGGTGGTTCAAATGTCCAACTCGTTGCCAGTTAATAAGTGCAAAAAGATCCTTTGCTTTAAAGTCTATTTTTGGTACTTGAAAAATTCTTATTCTGATAATCCTCTGTTTTCATATCTAGCACAAATTAGTTTTCGTAGTGCTAAAGACCTTATATTCTCTCTGTTATTTGTGAGAATTGACAATAGCAAATTTTCTGGATGACAAAAGAAGCTATTTCGGTGAATAAATGTGTGTACTATATTTCTTAAATTGGGTTCCAAATATCTAAAAAATGAAATAAGTCTCCAAATATGCAGCGCTCCTTTTGTTATGGAGGGATTTGTCTTGACATGGAACCATACAGGTTGCATATACCTTCATAATATATGTTGCAAGAATAATAAGATTGTCAGATAGTTTTTCTGTGACCACATACAACCTTAAAATTCTACCTGCAATTGTTAGCCACTTTGAGTGAACAATTGGACCAGGCTTTCTTAATGCCAGGTCAGAATAACATTCACCACGTGATATCGCTAGGCAAATATCATATAGATATTGCTGATCATTGCTGAGAACCATTCTATCTATATTATGTGGCATATTCTCCACATTTATTGAAGAAAAAGGAGCTACAGGTAGTTCCTCGTAGGGTTTGATTGCTTTACGAAGTGGTCGACAAAATTCTTTAGGACCAGCTGTTGCCCATCCAAAGAATTTAGTAGATGACGGAGGTGTAACTCATTTGTTTGAAGCAAGCAAATTCACCAATGTAATGGTCTTTTGAGGCAAGTTCCATCAAGCGAATAATACCTCCCTTGTGCCCAGTATTAACATTTGTTCCATCGCATCCAATTACTGTTAGCCCATTTAATCGCATATTATGTGTTCCAAAAAATTGAGTATTGCTTCTTTTATGGCTTTAGCTCCTCCTGTTGCAGCAGTAACATGTCCGATATACACAGGTAGGTTCGTTTACAAGAGTGCAATGCTCCTCTTTCGTGGTCTTTGGGTAGTACCTTGAGATCTTCTTAATTAGCACTTTTGTGTTTTCTTTCCTCCCATCGAAATATAATCCGGTTAAAAGAGACAAAGACACTGTTAACTTAGTAGACTTTGCAACTGCATTTTAAAGCTTTTTACGCTGTCTACGAATTTTATTGCGATCTACCACATGCGAAGCCTCGCCTTCGTGCACAATTCCAATGTCTTGTAGAACAGCACTGGCAAATAAAGTAGCTGTTCTATCTGAAACTCCGTATCGATCACATTCCATTGCTAAGGTAAGGAAATCTAAACGATTTTATGATTGATATTCCAAGGTAATTACATCCGTATCTGTATACAAGGACGAAGACATAGTGTTGAGCTCAAGCAGCTCCTTTGATTGAGCATAAGCAGCATCAGTTTTAACCATTTTACGTTTTATTCTTTTGTCTTCCATCTGTTTTCATTTTTCCTTTTCTCCTTTTTTCATTATCAATTACTTCCACTTCTCCAATTACCATTTTCCTTTCTAATATTCGATCTTTTATAAACAATCACTTAGCAAGTGAAATGTTCATGTCTTCTTGAAATTTACATTTATCGAAATTTGTACACTTACAAAATGTGATATCGAACAAACACGATATTTTTTCAGTACGATAATTTTCCAATTTTTGTTGGTATTTTTTAGCATTCCTTCACCCTCTCCTCTACGTTTCTCCCTGTAAAATCGTTTCTTTAACACATTTTTAATTTTTGATTTTTAATTCGAAATATGCATAAAAAATGTTTTTTTACAAATATTTAAGCGTTTTGGGGCACCGGAAGATATTAAACAAAGTTGAAAAAATTTTGCATATATGCTAATACACTTAAAAGACAACTTTTGCACCCTATGCCGATTATTTTATCCAAACTTTGATTTTTCGATCCACCCTAATGAGCATCATGACTCAATTCTTTAAGAACAATTGACTCCAGCCATCATGTCTGGCCATGATATGCACCCAAGTGCTTGTCAGACAGAGTGCTGGTGTCTGTATTACTTGCAGAGTTGCAATTTTTGGAAAGCAACAGAGAAAGGAATGACTTTCTCCATTACTACCTGACGGGGGTTAGGTAGTAATGGATTGTACATCGTTCTATTTATAGGGCAGTCGCAAATGTAAAGAAAGTTGATCTTCTAGATCATTTCTTGGCGGTGATTTTTAACAAGTATAAAAGTATAAAATATTACCTCAATAAATTTATAAGTCTGCTTTTCTTAAAGGTCAAAACTTTAAAAATCTTGTTTATTGAAAATGTAAGAAAAATATCTCCGAAAATCGCCAATTTAAAAATTTACTAAAAAATATTTACATAAATTAAAACGTGCGAAAAGAACATATATATATTTTAATTACTCCTGAATAACAAATCGTCTTTAATTAGAATTAAAATATTCAAAATAATTTATATAAATGCCACTTGTGTGTGCTGTCTTATTTTGAGGACGATGAGAAAATATTTGTGAATGTAATAAGTTTAAACATTTGTAAAGAGATCGTTGCGTTCATAATAATAAACAGATATTCTTTACATGATATTAGAAAAGAGAAAGTGGTGGGTGAGGGATTAATAAAATGTAAAAGTTGTTTATGCTGTACAATCTGCCTTTTCTAAATTTTCTATAGGAATTACAAAAACACATACAAAATAAATAGAGTAAGGGAAAATATCTCCGCATCCTCATATGAAAAAATAATATTTAATAAAAACAAATCTTTTGAAATATTGATGCTTCATTCCTGTTACACTTCCACTCGCGTTTTCCATCTTTCAGCGTTACTAGAGCAATCCCAAGCAATTTGTATATTACCAGTGCTAGTTTTCCCCTTTGGGTTGCATAGAATATCATCGCCTGAGTGCATGATTCGTAATTACAATTGCAGAGAAAATATCACTGAACTTTGTAAGAAAAGAGACATTTAAAATTTAAAAACAAAACACAGAAATTGCTCATAAATGCTTCTATTAAGAAGTTAATTCTTTCCATATCTGTCATTCAGAACTCAGGTTGTTTTGATTGACAATTTTAGTCAACTACAAACTTAAGAATGCTTATATTTTTGTAGTTAAACAGAGAGGAAATTTAGCAGAAATCATCTCAATGTAGTTTTAATCCATAAAGTGGGAAAAAAGGTTCGTATTTATTAATTCAATTTGGAATTTTTTTGAAGTGTGGTAATATTTAAAATTACTTTCACATTTATATATTCTTAAGTAAATATATGTATATAAATATAATGAAAATATTTCCAAAGACTTTTTTGATAATCCCCTGATGCACTTATGCGAATTTTTAAAAATCTTTTTCTCTAGTATCCACTAAGAGTGATGTGGGTTTTGCTCCGACTGAAGTTTTTTAGGTACAAGATAGTGAAGTAAACTGCAAACAGTAATAATCCAATTGAAGTAATATTCACTAATTTGCAAAACAAATAGAGTTATAAACGGTTAAAGAAATGTACGCATATTACAGTTTTTAAAAGAAATGGTTTCATAATCACATTTAAATTTATAATTCAATTAAAAATTTTCATTAATGTGGATACTATTTAAGATTTTTTCATATACCTACTTTTAAGCAAATATAGTTTTTAATATATTATATCCAAGAAACTTTATTTATGAAAGAATCATGTTCCTCTGTTTGTGTCTCAGCATAGAAGCTCAGAAACGGAACAAGCTAAAGAACTGAAATTTAGTATGTGGTCTCAACAAAAAAATATGTCGATTTATGTCGCCGAAATGAATGTGAAATCTATTACTTAAAAACACAACAAATATGACATATGTAGTAATATCAGTATGCGATTTTTACATCCAAATTACATATCTGTGCCAAATTGTCGACAAAAACCATCAAAAGGTAGGATTTATATGTGCTTGTTTATCCACGTATATGTGAACACATTTACTTCGAAATACAACTATCTAGCTCAATGAAGATTGGAATGTGTTCTTAGCATCTTAATTGTATACTTTTGCCATATTCAAGATAGTGTAAGTCAAAAAAATGTTCAAAATGCGTACTTGATTCTTCTCATAGTATGCCGATGGTGGAAACGAAAATCAGCATGTTATGGAAGTATGCGAGAAAGTCGAGAGGAAACTACTTCGGCTGATTGAGCATAAAAGAGTTATTTTCCGTTCATTTGATGCTTATTTTGAAAAATAAAATACAATAGACATAATGCTGTATTATACTAGCAGATATTTTTTTTAAAAAATATACGGATATTTTTATATTAAAAAAGTGATTATGTGTAACCATGTTCATGGTTGAAATAACAATGCTCATATATGATGAACTTCATATCGTCTAAGCGTATGATGCTGTATCTTACTCGAAGAAATTTGATTTCACAAAAATTCAGTGTTATTCTAAATTGGGACGTCATGACTAATAAATCAAATAGAAATCTTTAATGAAATAAGTAAACGAAAATATATTTTGTTTCTTCGAAAGAATTACAGTAACACGGGGCAAAAGTAAAAGCCAAATTTCATGATATATTTCGGGAAAAAGAATTTTTGCAAGATTTAATTTGATTCGCATGAAAAAAAAAGAAATATTTTCGGTCACAAATGCAAAATTGTGCTTTTTGTCAAGACCGCAGGGATTTTCATTTTTCTTTATTGCGTTCAGAATAAAGTACAGAAGTAATAGAGGACTTGAAAAGAAAAAAAAACTATTGAAGCGAATTCTATTAAAGTAAGAAATTATATTTCGTATGCAAAAGTTCTGCTTTACTGAATAAAATGTCGGCTCACAGTAAAAGAAATTAAAAATATGTATTGTGCATTAAAATTTCCAAATACAAAAGCGGTTTGTGAGACATTCAGAAATTCTTTGTATATTATTTAAGCTCATAAATAGAACGAAAGTAATAAATATAGATTTATATTATACTTTCAAAGAACATAAGCTATGAAAGAAGTTATAAAATATTAATTTCACTGCGTTTCCAACTTTTTTTCCAAGAATAATATGAACCAGATCATATTTTTCTTTTAAACAAACATTCTTAATAAACTAACTAAAATTCTTGTGCTTCTACGTAAAAAATAGCGAAAAATATCGCTGAAATTTTATAATAAAATCTTTAAACCATTTGCAGCATCTCTGGAACTCTTGTGCTTAGTATTTGCTCATGGACCAACACTGTTGGTGTCTGAATACTCAATATTTGATTTTCTCTCAATACGCAGCTTAGTAAGTTGAACCAGATTAGCGGGTATCGCTAAGGATTATCGTTTCAATAGTATTTGAAGTCCAGACTTCAAGAAGGGGCCATACTAAGGATGCATTACGCAAGAGACAAATATCCTGAAGTTATGAATTGTAATATTCAAAACATGTATCTTATCGGCAAAATTATGTATATACGACTTAATATTTAAAGGGACAGTGGGTGATATTAACCCTTTTTGCTAATTATTTACTTAAAGGTATGAGATTTTCTATGCATTTACATTAAAATATAACAGTATAAATTATCTCCTAAAGACCCTTTTTAAACTAAATACATTTTTAAATGGTAATTCAAAAAGAAATTAAATGTTTCATGCTTTCTAATTTTTAATTATTCAGATTTATACGCATTATTTATTTTAGTGCACAATGGGAATATTTATTAAATAATTTGCATTATTTCCTGAAAAAGCGAGAGACTTGAAGCATTCCAGAAATATAAATCTGAAAAAAAACGTGTTGAAAAAAATCATTGAAAGCCCTTCTATGATTTTCCATATGACCCATTAATTATTCACTATATTTAACAATTTAATGCTATTTTATTCAAATATAAGTATATGATTGGAAGGTCAGTTTTTGCTAATATCAAAGTCCACCATCCCTTTAAATAATCTACTCATGAACTTAAAACAATAAGTGTATTTTTTTTAATTTCTTACTTTATTGTTTGTTGATAATCGTTTAATTGTTAATAAAATCAAAATACATTCAAAGTTAGTAATCCACTGTTATTTATATGTCATATTTTTTTAAGAATACGCTGTGTGTATTATTTCTTTCTTAAATGTTCGACATCCTTTAATGTAATAAATTTTGCTAAAATTTCAATTCCTTATGTAATTAAGATTAAGGCCGTTTTACTTGCTTTTATTTCTATTTCATTAGCAAACACGCCTTTGTTGGTAAAATGAAATTCTGTTATCTATTTTTAACTCAGTATTTATGTAACAGTGCTCTGGAATTTTGAACAGTTGTGGGTTCCCGACGGCAGTATAATTTTTAAAACATTTTCAGAATTTGATTATCTGTTAATTGATAAATATTATTTAAATTTTGAATCCATATTAGAGACGCTATCCGGTGATGAATTTTAAAAATATTCTTTTAATGCGTAATATTTATAATAATAAAATTTTAAACATACTAACAATTCACAAAAGAAGATAATTTTAAAAGTGAAAAGTTATCTAAAATTTTACGTATATAAAACATACGACACTTTTGCACAGAACGATTGCGATATATCTCTTTAAACTTAAATGGTTTGTATCTCTGACCTTGAATACAAAAACA
>BGPR01027427.1:0-12921 GCA_013235015.1 Araneus ventricosus
TTAGAAAGTGTCCTGCAGACATTTATATCAAATAACACGCTTATTGAGGCATCTATTAAATTCAATTTAAGTTTTTCATTTATTGTCATAACGTACTGCAGCGATTGCGAGAGTGAAATATGCAAATATCTCTTTCTCGGTCGTCAGTATGAATCGGCAAAAACATTATACAGTAGAACTCCGCTAATCCGAACTAATTGGGACCGGTGCCTGTTCGGATAACAAAAAATTTAGATTACCCGAAATTCCGATAAAAATAGAAAAGAACCAGCGGGAGTGGTCTGCCCTAAACTTTCTCGTATACTTCTCGAAAAAGGTGCTGTTTCCCCTCCCCCCGCGTGGATAAAAAAATTCGAACCTATTGTAACCCAGGATCCAATGACTATCAGAAAATATTTAGGTAAAAAATCAAATTTAAAGAGGTGCGTTCCGATTAAATGCGTACCGATTTCTACTCTTTCTTGGCTCAAGGACAATCTTTCCGCTTGCACAGATTGCTACCAAGTACGCATGTGCATGGAGAAACGGATGAAAACAAAAGCGCCAAGCAGGAGTCAATAAATATCGTGCACAGATTGCGTTATGTACACATGCGCGTGGAGACAGCGGATTCGTTGGAGATGCGATTATACAGACCGACAGACAGACAGTCAACCCTTTGACGGATTTGGCCCAAAATTTTATACGGACCTACATTCATTACGATAAAACTGTGTACCAAATTTTAGCCATCTAGCTATTCACGTTTTTGAGTTATAGTGTACCCATGACTTCGGACATACAGACAGACAGACTTCCCGTTGACGGATTTTGTCCAAAATTTAATAGAAACCTACAAATTATGTTTAAAGACCACATACCAAATTTCATCCCCGTAGCTCTAATAGTTTTCGAGTTATCGTGTTCACAGACAGATACACAGACATAATTCCAAAATTGTGTTTTTCGGACTCGGGAAGGTCTAAAACGTGTAGATCCGTCAAAATCTCGAGTTCGAATTTTTTGACGATTACAATACTTTCTCTTTGTATACTTCGTATACCAGAAAGTAAAAAGATATGTGCTAAAAAAAATGTAAGTTATAAGTACTCAGTACTCCTATCTCTTGAATTCTTTTATTCAAAAGCAATAGAAAGAGAACATGTCTCCCCTTTTCATTAAAATAATGGTATAATTTCCATTCTGAAGCTGCAAATGCGCTAGAAATAGCATTGCGATATATAGAGCAGAGTAGGAATTCAACATCAACAGACATTATGTTTATCAGACGTTGGCATAATATTGCTTCCACGTCGAGAATAACAACACTTCGTCAGGCAAATCCGATAAATTTCTTCACCCCAAAAGATCGTTAATGTAAATGTGTATGTGATGTGTTAATGTAATGTGTTTTTATTAAATGTAAATGTGATACTTGAATTATTGCATTAGTTTTTTCAATGTGTACAAAATTATGCATGCTGAAAAAGTACTTTTTTATTTTTAGTATGTATAATTAAATCTTTTCATGTGATCTTTTCAATTACATATAATTTTCGAAAATAAAATCGGTTTGGATTTACCGGAATTTCGGATTAGCGGAGTTCTACTGTACTAGCTTATACTAGAACGTTTATCTCGACCAAGTAACTTAAAAAAAACTGAAGTTGCATGCTTTTTGTAAAGATTCAAAAATTCTCCGAAATAACATTTATTAATCATTCGCAACTTCATTTAAACACTATCTGTAGCAATAGAAACTAAAGGTATTATTTTATGTTGTTTTTCAGCTTCAAAGAAGTCCTTTAATTTTTTTCCCAAAACGTCGAGGCAATAATATCTTTTTCAACAATGGGTTGACTTCTCTTTCAAAATGGTCGTAATATTTTTTAAAAAAGAATTATTCAGTAGACATGTCTATAACTCATTCAAAACGTTTCCTGTATGCACTAAGATGCCTTTAGGAAACATAACAAGATTTATTCGTTTTCAAGGAAAGGATGTATGCGTTTTAGAATATGAACAATTTACTTCTAGAAGAATTGTGCTAAAGACATAAAATCTTCTTAAATTATTTGTTTATCTCATGAATTATGGCTCCTTCTGTATACGCATCGTTTGCACACAGCTGCAGGTTTTACCTTTCAAAATAAATCACTCTCACGAGCGCTTTAGTGATCAATGCCTCAGTTAAACTGTCCTTCATTTGGCACGAAAATATCAGATTTGTGTCTCCAATTCTCAATAAGAGTTAAAAGATAGGTGTTAGGGTATACATTTTTTCCATTGTCGTTAAGTTAGAAAATAAATATCAATCTATGTATTATGCCAATTTAGTTCCCTTTTTTTTCAAAAAGACGTGTATTCCTCCTCGGATACATATCTATCTGTTATACTTTAGAATTCGATCATTGCAATTTCTGTCACTTCAACGATAAAAAAGCTCACTTTCAATGACATGATATATGGATCACTTCTCTTAACAATCGCGTTGAAAATAGCGAGCAAAATCACATTTCGAAAGTAAAATATCTCTATCGCTTGAATGTATGGTTGCTTACTGTCAATGAAAAATGCTGTAAAGGAAAGTTTTTTATGATAATGCGGCTTTATTTTGATAAACAACAATGGCAGAACTACATGATGCAGTATGTTTTTGGTTTTATTCGATTACCTCTGAGTTTATTATTTTACAATCGCGGTGAAAATCGCGAGCAAAATTACACTTCGAAAGTAAAATATCTCTATCGCTTGAATGTATGGTTTCTTACTGTCAATGAAAAATGCTGTAAAGGAAAGTTTTTATGATGATACGCTTTATTTTGATAAACTACAATGGCAGAAATACATAATACAGTTATAGTTTTAACGATCTAGTTGCATTCATGAGAATTTTGAGGTTGAACACTGGATTAGATACAGTTAATGCAATGGGGAAGCTTCACTGAAGTACAATGTTGATGAGAATATGAAAATATCTAATGTATCGTTTCCCCAAAAGCAATTTTTGCCTTTCAAGTAGTCTGTTATGGTCTTTTCTTTTAAATCTCTGAGACCAGCAAGCAAATTAGAAACAGTTAGAGAGTTTTACAATGAACCCGAAATTCACAAAAATGGTTGTTTCTCGGTAAGGAATCGTGTCGAATAGTCAATCATGCTCGTGTGACATCAATAGTCATCACGTGCACACACGATGAACTATTAAACTACAAATTGGTTTTCACTGTTATTTCACTATACAACCATCATCCCACTTTTAAAAAATATTAATATCGTTTGTTTAACAGGAGCACTTGATGATTCACCCAAACCATTTGAGTTCTCCGATTAAAAAGTTGATGTCATCGGTTCATACAGCATAACATACTTAAGTTTAATTCAAAAAATAAATTAAAGAATTGCATTAAGATATTTTTGAAGGACCTAAAATCATAAACACAGTTTCTCTGTTTCAAAATCAGCCTCTGATATAAAAAATATGGAAGTTCATGTTTGAAACTGAGGACATTTCTATTTTCTTAAAGAAATCTTATTCTATGAAACTGTCAAACAAATTTGCAATGTATGGAACAGCATCGGTGAAAGAAAAAATTTCCTTCCATTTAAGGAACTAAAATACAAAAATGCTACAAACCCTTGCTTATAGACAAAAATATTTTCTCATTAAAAATAATGTAGGTTAATATTTTTTAAAGAAAACATTGGTCTGAATTTCGTGGACACGTATGGCAACATCATGAAAGTTAAACAGAAGTAATGTTACACCGATTTTCAATTTTGCGCGGCATTTCAAAGAAAAATGTCAGGTAATGAAATGGCTTAGTCGATTAAGAAGATATCGACTGTATCTATACAAAAATATTCCTATCAAGGACTCAAAATATTACTCCACTTTTTAAAGTATTACCGATATCTGCGTTTTATATTGGTAAAAAAAACTGCAAACAGATTCGATTTCGATGCCTGTGAGAACTGATACATTCGTTTTTCATATCAAAAGTACATGAGGTCGATGTCATATAACAAATATAATTGCACACCTAACATCTAAATGCAAGCTGTCTTGCTGTGTTATGACGACACGCCCTATATCCTCTTGTAAAATGCGCGATGGATTGCATAATTAAATTGTTGCGGTATGATGTGTATCGCGTGAACCTGACTTGACTATTAGAACACCTCTGTTTCCGTTTGTGTAGTAAATTAATGCTTTTTAAAAATGCATTATATTTATTCGTAGTTCTTTGTAATACAAGCAGTATGACACAGCGTGCAACTCAATAAAATAATAGTGTGAATGAAAACTCAACTGCTAATATTAAAGCATTATATAAATTTCCTTCAACTGGAAGATGAGCGTACTATAATTACGTTAATTGCATTACACTAATTATAACTAGCATTAGAATTATGTTTATTTCAGAAATGCTCTTTCAATTTTTTAAACCCTGCTTTATTTTAACGGTTTTCTAAAAGTTAAAAGTTGATGAGAGATATTTCATGTACCCATGTATCATATTCGTATAAAACATCTGTATATTCATATAATAGAAATACTACGAAAATATGACTTAATCGAATACATACAACTCTGAATATGATAACCTGATACCTAGTAACCGATTTATATCGAAAGATCGTAGAAACTTATAAAATATCGTATTACATAATCACAATTGGTCATGACGGCTTTCAAGAAGCTCAGAATAGAACTGGTGTCCAGGTCAAATATGAACAATATGATAAGTCAATACAAAGAATATTTTGTTTATACTAATTTTCTTTATGCAACACAACAAATATTTCTGAGATTGCCACTCATACATTAGCAAGGTATGTACCTGGACTATGGTTTATGTCTTACCAGAGCATGGTCAATTCTTATAATAAATCCATAGGACTTATCATTTAAAACTCATTTAACTCTTTAAATGCTGGTACTTTCTTATATGTATGGTTTATAAACCACATCCTCAGTTAAAGGGGCCTTACATGTCTTTGGACATTATACCATGATTTGGACATTGTACCAATAACCACTTAAAATCATCGTTACTTTGTCAATTTTACCAATCTAACTTTTCACCCGTTTTTCAGTATATGGACTTCATCTCATTTTAAACATTTCCAAATTTAATAATGAGTTTGCGCAGTATAGTTAAAATATTGGTTCTTGCACCAACAAACCATACTTTTCTTCTTTAGCCCATTAAGTAATTTTTTTCAACTCTCAACAAATGGAATTTTCATAGGTATTCCAGGGTTGCCAGATCAAAATAGCAAAATGAGACCAAACCTTCTTAAAAATAAGGCCAAATTTGACAAATTGATTGAAAACATCATTTTCTATCAGAAAAAATGTTATCCTTCATGAAAACGAATCCCACTTGATCGGAATAAGTGCAATGCTCTATTATTAAACTAAAATTGAAGTGAAAGAAATTTAAAAAATCCTTGTTCTATTCAGGAGCTATTTCGTTCGACAGCTCATTATATATCATTTGAAGTGTGTAATATCTAAAATTTATCAAAAAACAATAGAATAAGTAATTAAAAATTGTTCTAAAAGTCATTAACGATAATAAAGCCAAAAATGAAATTAAGGCCAAATGAAAATTCCTAAGGCCAAGGGCTTTGAAAAGAGGCGAAATTCCCATAGTTTGGCCTTAAAAAGGCCAATTTGGTAACTCTGAGATATTCAAATATCGTATATATAAAGGTCAAAGATATAAAATGTCAGTGATAATGCATTCAAGAAATGGTCTTCTATAATTTGCTAATAAAAAATTTACCTTTGTCTGGTTACTGCTATTTTGGCTTTGGCTCCTACATGATGCACCTTTAACATTTAGTTAACATCGGGATTGCACAATTTCTCGACGGCATGATAATAGATAGATTTTCCGTTTAAGCTAATTTGTTGGCTACCATAACATCATAATGAATTGAAACGTGATGAAAAGTGTGTAAAGAAAACATTTTTCTGTTTCTCAGAAAAGGTAAGCCCAACATAAAGGTTATGAGTGAAGAAACCACACAGCAGATAACGTAAGAAAAGTATCGTTAACTACATCCGTTTCAGGCAAAAGCAGTCTGAAAGCAAAACAGGTCAACGATTTTTCTTCTTTCATTTTGCTTTTTTGCCACGAGGCAGAAATGTCAAGAATACTCCCTAACAGACCGCTAATTATATTCTAGAAAGTTTTTTTTGTTCTTAAGAAAAACCCTAAAGAGCTTTTGTGGTTTCGAAGAAAGCAAATGAATGAAAAAAAGAAAAAACTAAACGAAAGTTGCAACCGATAACATCATCCTCGTACTGTCAATTGAGAAAACGCACTTTTAGGGGAAAGTGAGGTAAAACGGGATAAACATATTAACTCTATGGAAAATTAGGGAAAACTAGACTTTCTGTGGAAAGTAGCATAGTTTTTATTTTATGGGACAATTTAAGAATAAAACAATTTTCTAAGATTTAACAATAGTTATAATAGATGACAATTTAGGAATGAAGACAGTTTTTTTTAAAGATTTATCAATAGTTACAATAGTTGACAATTTAAGAATAATGACAATGTTTTAAGATTCAACAATAGTTACCGTAGTTGGCAATTTAAGAATAATTAGTTTATAAGAATAGTAATAAGTAAGTAAGAATAGAGTAATAATTCGCATAACGTAGCTGTCTATATTCTCCGCTCCACTGCAGATTTAGTGGACTCATTTAGGTTTTTTTTTTATAAGACCGGCTTTGCAGTATTGGTTCTTCATACTCTTCTCTTTTTGAATGTTTTGTTCTGAGGTTTTCCTTTTCTGTTTTTTGAGTTACCACAAAACAATTTTCTCTTCTTTAATAGCATTTTTTTTTTTTCATTTTCTCTTTTCTTTTCTTCTAACTGTTGGAAATGCTTTCCATCAGATCATTTGACGCAAAGGTCAAATAGGAATGGCACTCACAAACTACCAACTGTCTCACAACCTAAGAAAATCCTCTTCGGTCTGGTATCCGTAGCTTCCCCTAGTATCCCGTTTAACCCCACAAGAAGTATCCGGTTTTACCTTGAGTGCAGAGGTCATAAGAAACGAAATAGAACAGCACAATTATTGGAGTAAATCCTTATTCTTTGATAGGGTATAAATCCGTAGTAAACTTATAATAAGCTGAACTAAAAATGGTTTTTAAAAGTGTAATTATTTTTAAGTAAGGATAGTTTAAAATCATACGAACATTGGAGAGGTGACGTCATAAAACAAATAAACTTTCACCAGACGAATTGTATGTAACAACAGCAAAATGGAAACTATGACCATTCTTTTTTCTTCCATAGGGGTGGAAAATAATTCAGTATTTGTCCACTAGAAAGAAGAATTAATAACGCCAAAATCAAAGTATCCGTTTTACCGCACTCTCCCCTGTATATCCTAAACTACACCTGTAAGTTTCTGAGAATCAGTCTATCGAATATTAACCCCTTGCACTCCGAAAGATAATAAGATGTATAATTTTACACGTATGAGTGCAAGGTTTGATTTAGTGCTTTAGGAACTTAAAACAAATTAATAACAATATTTTTCAATTCCTAAAAATTAATCTGTGTGTTTTTGTTATTAAATGGTTTTTATATTAAGCGCTATCCAACAAGAATGTGTAAAAGATGCATCATTCAGAATATCGAGTCTGACTCGACATAGTGTCCGCGATTGGGTTGAAAAATAGGGGGCAAAAAAATTACATCTAAAAGTAGCCGGAAGTATAGGGGCCGACAACAAAATTAAAAAATTTAGCTACAAACTTAGTTAACGTTCCCAGACACTATTGATTTTTAATAATTCCTAGTTTTAGGCAGCTAAAATGAAAGAAAAATTTAATTTTCCAGCAAAAAGTAGGGAGCTATTGCACCTCCCCGCCCCCCCCCCGACTCGCCTCGCATGCACTGGCAAAAGGTTATGTTTAAAAAGGCGACAACTAGAAATTTAAAGTTTTGAGATATTGCAATTTTATTGTTGGAGATATCTTAAACTTATAAGTTTAGTTTGAATTTGTTACTTTTTTTCAGAGTTACAGCTGTTCACTGTCTTTCCTGAAAGTCAAAAAAAGTTTTTTAATTTTTTGCCTTTTGGATCTAGGCCGTCGATCTTAACTCTACACAGTGCAGAAGTCTAAGAAATAAAAGTTAAATAGTTGAAAACAATTATTAACTTAAATTTTCTATTAACACTAATTAATTAAAAATCCAAATGTTTGATTAAAAATTTATTTATTAAAAACTTTGAGACTTGGAATTTAAACATAATAAGTAAATAATTCTATTAATTTTTAAATCATAGAAAATTAATTTTAAAAAGAAAAATGTTAATGATGCCTGTGTTCATTACTGCACAGTGCAGAGTTAGTAAGAGTTGTATTAGATTCTTTTACTTTCTCACATACGAAGAGAAATTATTGAAATCATTAAAAAAATCGAACTCGAGATTTTTTTCCTTTTATCCGACAACTCTGCTAGTGTCATTCAGAGAGGTGAGATTTAGTTGGATTTGTTAAAACTTTATTACTCTGTGACGGAACATATACCATGGAAAAAACATTTTATTATTATTTTATGTACAAATATACGGAGAAAGATTCTACCCTAATATACAATCCGTAATATTTTATGGAATTCAGATGCTTTCCTCTTTGATAAATAATTTACACTTCACCTAGCCAATGGTCTGCTTAAGATTCATTTATTAAAATTTTTTGTGAATGCTAATTCCAAAAACTCTATGCTGTTACACCAGCAGGAAAAAGGTACCCTTGAAATGTTTCACGTTACTCAGGTTTCTGTAAAACGATGTATAAAACATTTTGCCGAGAAGGTTCGATGTGGATTCTTTTTCTTGTGTGCTTAAAAAATTACTCTACAATTTTATTTTTATATAACTTAAATTGTGCTGCGTTTTCTTTTTCACGTGTTGAAGTTTTGTTAATAAAAAACCCTTCAGTAAGTGTTGTTTTTCTGCACAGGGTGTGTTATATCCAAGTCATTATTTATTTTGGAATCTAAGCCGAGAAAACACACAACCAGCAATTAGGAGACAGGTCACATAACTGTTCTAGATACTCCTTAAAGAAAAACAGATTGCTGTAGAACATTCTTCTTCATCCCAGTGTCCCTTTTTTCAAAATAAACTCGTAAGTGATTTCGCACCCACACGCCCGATACCTCTAACAGCAGTAAGAAATGGTGTTACAGTTTTCTCTAGGTTAATGGCATCGGTTCTTGCTAATGTTAACACATCTTCGTCCTTGTCCTTGTCGCAGTTACTTACGTAAGGTTGTGAAATAAAGCGAATCCTTTTTGGAAGGTATCCAACTTGGGTCTGCTTCAGTTAGTGAATTTGCATTTAAAGCTGAGACTGGAGAAATCTTGACTGTAAGACAGGACGCGAGTATATTTAAGTAGTTTTTAGTGTATTTGCATTTAAAGCTAACACTGGAGAAATTCTGACTGTAAGACAGGACGCGAGTATATTCAAGTAGTTTTTGAGATATATAAGTATTAGCTTCTATAAAAGAAACAATTATGCTAAGGCAAAGGAATATTCTAAGCCAAGCTAAGTTCGAAATTCACACCTTTGGTTACCATAAAGTGAATAGACAGTCTTAGCTTCAATGTGGGACTCCAGCTAGGGAAAAGACTTTTTTTTCCGGACATATCAAAAAATAAAAAAAAAGACAATGGAATAGCTTATATTATAATTTTTCAATATAAAGTAAGAATAGTTTAAGAAGCATAAATATAATATTTTACTATTTTTTCTTCAAACTGATTCATCTCCATTTGGTCATAATAGAGAGACGCTATTCCAGTGGTTGGGAACCTGCGGCCTTAACGCCGCATGCTGCCTTTATTAGTTTCTTATGCGGCCTTATAAGTTAATTACAATTTACATTGAAATAATATAAATGGCTGTAATACTATAATAATAATAAGAGAACAATAACTCTTAAGATTTTGCTATTGCGGCTTTTTGCCCAAAGGCCGAAATTTAATGAGGCCTTTCAGTGCAAAAAGTCTCCCCACCCCTGGGCTTTATTCTAGGAAGAGTAACATTTTGAAAGGAGACTTCTTCAAAAGCAGATTTTAAAAAAAATAGAACTACTTCATCTGTTAACTATATTTACTAATAACATACAGCGAGACAACCAATTATTAACCCAAGGTCATTTATTCAAATAAGGTATGATTTTTCAATCTATTTTTTAGGGCTGTCGAAAATCGGGACAGCTCCGCAATGGCGTAACGGGGAAAATGGCGCCATAGGCATAATATGATTTTTTCGATGATTTTTTGTCGTCAGCAGGGTTGTCGATTTTTTGATTTTTTTCAAAAAAATCGATTTATTTGATTTAAATCGGATTTTTTTATTTAAATCAAGATTTTTTTGATTTTAATGATTTTTTAAAAACTACATATATATATTTAACATTTGTATATTAGACAATGATCCCTACAGTCATAGAATTATATCTATATATATAACAACATACCAGTCATTAAGCTGTACTTTCTTTTTGAAAAAACAAATTACAAAATTTAATTTAAAAATGTAACAACTATTTAAAAAATATTTGTCAACGAAAATATAAAAATAATATACTGAAATATAAGACAATTTTATTAAGGAAAAATATAATAAAAAATTGTCATTTCTTGACTATAGATATATTATTGTATGTTAGAATATTGGAGAATTTTACACTCAGCTGTTCATTTGTTTCATTACAAACACAAGTTTTGAAGCTTCTCTAATCCTAATCTGTTTCACCCAAAACATTAAATAAAAAATTTTCTAGATAAAATTTTAAAATTCAGGCTTCGAGGTGCATTGAGTCACCATCAGGACTACTTGTGTTCCAAATTTCATGACTGTAAGTGTGATCGATTCGTCTGGACATTGCGCACATGCTCACAAACATTGCCTTTTATAAGTATAGATCATAGTTTAAATTGCACTATGTAGATGTTTGTATTTTTTTTGGAACATTTATATGCATTACTTAATTATCTTACATTTGAACATTATTGCAATATAAAAACTTTGTTGTACCCAACACTATTTAGTTTTCTCCAGTATTAAAATGAAACTCGCTGCATTTTACTATGTTCTTTCTTTGTGAACATGATCCTTTCACAATATTTATTTTATTTTATAAAAAAAAGGAGCATCTCATACTTTGCATTTTATTATGTTGCTCATTAGAGATTTATTTAACCCTTTGCGGTGAAGTGTGCCAATTAATGGCACACCTAATTTCACTCGCTTCTCAACCGTTAAATTCAACTATAAATGGAAAATAATAGGTTTAGGATAGGGCTAATAGTACTCCTTTTAGAATGTATATAGCAGTCTTATGAAATTTTGTTTCAGAATAGGAATTAGAGATAAAGTTTGGGAAAATCCTTTGACTCGGAGATAAGAAATTTTTCAGTTCTGGACGTTTAACAATTTTAGCAAAGTAACTCGAAAATTTTGCTCCAATATTCATGAAGTTTTAATTTATAATTTTCTGTAAGATTCAACAATAATTTTTGAGTGTATCAAGGTGGCTGTATCTAAGGGGGTGAACCGAAAGGGGGACGACCCCTCCCTCGGAATGAAGTAAGTTTTTTAAAAAACTTTTTTTGTAGATTCTATATCTAGATAATAAACTAAAGCCATTCAAGATGTTTTCTCATCATATTTTCAAAAAATTATTGCGTTGCGCTGCAAAGGGTTAGAATCTAATTTGCTTGTGTTCTCAAAAATAAAGATATGGAAAGTACTCTAGTTATATCAATTCAATAAAATATTTTTCTATGTTCTATATATTCTTTATTTAAATATACATTTAAAAATACTTTAAAATCACTATTTAAAGATACATGAACAATTTTATTTCATTAAAGCAAATTAACTTGATAATTAAAATAAAGTTATTTAAATCAGTGATTTTTTTAAAAAAAAATCAGTTGATTTAAATCGCGATTTAAATCAGTGATTTTAATCAACTGATTTAAATCACTGCAACCCTGGTCATCAGTGGTATAACAAAAATAAATGACGTCTGGAGCATGGCAATATTTTTTTGCCTCTTCATCCGATTTGGTATTAAAAAATGACAAAAACGCACACACGTTTTGTCTCATGACACCTCATAAGACTAACGTCCGGGGCTTCTATACCCGGCTGCCCCCCCCCCCCACACACGCAGCTTCTTCACTGCTGATCCGGCAACTCCGGCACCTTTTTTCGCTCACTTTGTATGAATTATAAGAGATGAATGAAAATTTAAAATCTGCTTTACTTTTATTTAAAATGCACTTTTTAAAAATTTAATTTAATTAATATTTTTAATGTGAGTAAAATCCATCGCATTTAATTCAAATTAGGGTCAAAAAGTCAAAATTCGAGATTGTCCCGGATAATCTGGGATATCCGGTCAACTTTTTTAAGATTCTCCTATCTAGGAATGTAATTCAATTCCTGTTACATGAATCAACATAGTTATCTTCAGTGACGAATCCAGGGGGATGGGCTATCGGGCAGCAGCCCCGCCCAGAGCTAAGCCAGAATTCTTGATTTTATTTAAAATCACTACAACCGTTTGTTCTTAATTTCCCTTTTATTAAAGAAATAATAAGAGCGTAACAACATTGCTTTCTGGCTTGACAAGCTCGAAAATTTTCCTAATTTTGTAACCATTCCACTTGTACTTGTAGCATTGACGTGATCGAAAACATTTTTTGTCTAGTTATTTCAATGTATTTTTATTAAATTATCGAAAGTATTGTAGTGTTCTTTATGATTCTTATTGTCAGGTGAGTCAAGTCTGTAAAATTAAAGTGTTTTGGTTTACATAAGCCATGAGGTTTGACATTCGTCATGACGATACAAATTTTTTATGATCTCAGGGGGGGG
>BGPR01027428.1:0-20732 GCA_013235015.1 Araneus ventricosus
AACATTTTTGTTGTTAAAAGAACTTGTTATTCACTGCTATTGACTTAGTAAAAAAAAAAAAAGGAAGAATCCTATAAATTATTTGGCTGGCTAACAAGAAATCATCTCTGTAAAAGAATTTAATTTTTTTTCAGTTATGCTGTTTTTGCTATATTTGGCAACATTTGTAATTATTATCATTTTCATGTTTGCTGTTCGGTTTTATTCTTTTCCTTTTCTGTACTTGCATTACAATTAATAATTAGAATTTTGTTTGCTATGGAGACGCATTTATATAATTTTAGCATATTTTAAATGCATAAGAAGGTTAATTAAATCATTCTTGAACTAATCCATGTTTATACAATTTATTATTTGAAAATTGTGAGATTCCGCGAATATTCGAATAACATCAATATTTTTTGTTTTATATTAGTTTTTGGCTAAGACTCAATGTTATTCTTTTATAAGACAAGCATTTGCAATTAATTTTTAGCTTCTTTTGTTAAGTGAAAAATTTTGAGCTTTTTTGCATCAAACTAGTAAATTACATTTAATTATAAGAAATGGTGTGAATTTTTGTTTATATCTTCCTACTATTCTAATGCTTAAAATTATTTACAATTTAGAATTATTACTATTTAAAATATGTTTATAAAGAATAAAGAGGTTTATTCTATTTAACTGGTTTTGGAAGCACGATTCGAAAATAAAAATTAAATCTCTGCGTTTTATAAACGAATCGGTGCTTTCTTTAGAATGAACATGATTTATATTTGTTCATTCAGTTTGCAAGAGATTTTTCTTTCATAAAATTTTTATACTTTTTTTTGTATCCGAAAATTCTCTGTATTGGAGTCTCGATTTTACGAGTTAATGTTTATTGGTCAATCGTTACGTCACTGTATACCTTATTGCCATCCATCTTTGTGGAATATTTCTTAGGTTTCTCCATGTTTTATGTTTAGAATATTTCAGTATTCGTATTTTATTTCTTATCGTTATTCTGTGTATAAGGCTAATATACAGGGTGTCCACACTTATCGTGATCTATAGCTAATTTCTAAACCGTTAGAGATAGACATATAGTTCCAATTGAAAAAAAAATGCTTTAAATGAAGGGAAGAATTATAATGTATGTTTTTTGAGTGAATAAATATATTCCTGAAAAAGTTACGAATTCTAACTTTTTATACGGTCCCCCGGTCCTATTAGTCATATTTAGTAAAATATTTTTGGCACTCTAACATTTTAAACAAAAAAGGCCCCGCTCTTCTGCGACTAAAACTGACCGAGTTATGGAGCTTTGAATATCGCTGACTTAGACCACTTTACACCATTTCAATAGCCGTCTCGAAGACGATCCACCAATCAATGCACAGCACTTGCTCGACGAGGCCGCTGATTGGTTAAAAATCATGAAATTCGAAGCTCCATAACTCGCTCAATTTTTGTCGCAGAAGGGTAGGACTTTTTTTGTTTAAAATTTTAGAGTGCCAAGAATATTTTACTAAATATTACTGATAGGACCAAGAGACCGTATAAAAAGTTAGAATTCATATTTTTTTCAGAAATATATTTAGTGACTCAAGAAACATATGTTATAATTTTTCCCTTCATTTAAAGCATTTTTCCAATTGGAAACTATATGTCTATCTCTAACGGTTTAGAAATTAGCTATTGATCACGATAAGTGTGGACACAATGTATACTTAAAATGAATAATTTTGAATTTACAGTTACATGCGAATTGTGCCTGGGCTCGATTTACTGTTATTAAATGAGGCTATTTCCTAATGCGATGTACCGCTTTTCGCAACTTCCACCAAATTTATTAGTTAACTTATTGAAGAGGAAGAAGCGAATCATCAAAAAGTCTTTTACCTAGATGTATAATGTTTTCGCTTGGAGTAAGTACATAATGCGATTCCTATCCGTTTATTTACAATAAGTAACTTCCTCTAACTCTCAGTGAGAAGGTCGTTCAAGGACACATCTTTATTACGCAACTTGTATTTCTGCTAACTTTTTTCTGTATTCCTCTCCGGATTTAGTAATTTATTTAACTGTTCAGGTACGTAGCCGAGAGGGGGATGTCAGAATGTACTCCCTCTAAAATCAGCAGCATGCTGTTTGCCTTATTTAGATAGTAGATTCGTTTCCCTGTACTCGATTTCGCGATGCGATTTGTATAAATTCAAATCGTGCATTGAAGTGAATTTATGTTGCGGGGATACGCCTCAAATGCGCCGTTCGAACTCAATTTTAAATTCCGTTGCATATCTTACAGGGGGGAGGACATGATGTCATACGAACCATGTAACGTATTTTTATGACGCTTACTATGCGACTGTGATGGCGCGAGAATTGACGCCATTCGATTCTTAATTTCACTTGGGAAAACAGATTAGGAACAAACGTAAATTATTAATAATGTGCATAATATGCATTTTTTGTGCATGATGAAAAATGGTTGTGTTAATCATTTTGCGAATAATACGTATTTTTGTTTGAAAAAAAAATACGTATTATGTTCGAGAACTCGTTTTTTAGTAAACATAAATTATTCAATCAAGATATATGCTTAACGCAATTCAAAAAGTGATACGATTCTTTCCAGTTCCGTCTTTACTTATCAACAGTACCGTTTCACATTTTTGCTTTCTCGTATTCGAAGTATACAAAGAGAAAGTATTGTAATCGTCAAAAAAAATTCTAACTCGAGATTTTCATGAATCTCCACGTTTTAGACCTAACCGAGTCCGAAAAACACAATATTGGTATTGCAAAAAGAAAGTATCGTAATTGTCAAGAAAAAAAAAACCCCTCGTGATTTTGATGAATCTTCACGTTTTAGACCTCTCCGAGTCAGGGTCGGATTTAGCCTATGAACCGCTGTGTACAAAAGTAAAAAATTATGCCCCTAAACAACTACAATGTAAACATTCTTAAAAAAAGATATATGGTCTTTTTTTTCCATTTTTTAACGAACGTCCAAAAAACAGTGTAACTCAGTAATTGGCAAAAATACTTGTAATAACCTTTCACTTAAAATACTTCATTTAAAAAAACAGTTTACAAGAATATAATTCAGACGAATTTTTTTTACGAACTTTTAGTTCAGAGAATTATCTAATTAACTCAGGAACATCTAAACTGCCACTTAGTATTCATACTCAATCCCCAATACAGAGGGGTCTGACCATCTTGTTTGAGATGCTGCTGTTCGCAAATGCTGTAGAACCCCGCTAATCCGAATTTCCGGTTAATCCGAACGGATTTTATTTTCGAAAATTATATGTAATTGTAAAGATTACCTGAAAAGATTTAAATATACATACTAAAATACTTATAGCTTACATATTTTTTAGAACTCGTCTTTTTATTTCCTGTTTTTATCGGAATTTCGGGTAATCCGAATTTTTTGTAATCCGCACAGGCACCGGTCCCAATTAGTTCGGATTAACGAAATTCTATTGTAGTTCTTGATTATTTTTAGTTTGGAAAAACTACATTCCCCGAAGTGCAACACTTATTGGAAGAGTTAATAAAATTCTTAGAGCAATGTTTAAGTTTGGAGTAAAATTCACACAGACTTTGCCTTTTATGTATATAAATTACTGGAGTAGTGCCTTGAAAGTTTTGTGCTCATTAGTACATAAAATTACATTGTTTTATTGTTTTTTAGAATTTTTTAAGAAACTTTTCTAATAAATTTAGAAACTCCGTTACGATTTTTTTTTTCATTTTATTTTGGCAATTTTGCGCCCCTCGCCACACTAACGAAGTGTTCGTCCGGCTCTGCCTGAGTTCAAAAACACAATTTTAAAATTATGTCTGTGTGTCTGTAAACACGATAACTCGAAAACTATTACAGCTAGAGGGATGAAATTTGGTATGTGATCTTTACACATAATTTGTAGGTTTCTATGAAATTTTGGACAAAATGAGTCCACGGGAAGTGTGTCTGTCTGTCCGCGTTCACGTGAACGCTGTAACTCAAAAACTTAAATAGCTAGATAGATAAAATTTGGTAAACAGTTTTATCATCGGGAATGTAGGTCCGTATAAAATTTGGAGCCAAATCCGTCGAAGGGTTGACTGTCTCTCGGTCTATATAATCACGCACTTGTGAACACAATAGTTCCTTAAAGAAATTACTTAAATACAATGAAATTTGGATGCGACCTTCTAACCTTAATTGTAGATTTGTGTCCAATTTTTGTTTCAATCGGTTGAAAACGAAAGGCGTTCAAATCGCGTATAGATTTTTTTTACCTTACGCAAGGTCATCTGCGTATTGGCGAGAATTCGCTTTCGCCTTGGCGCGCGCCAAGGGAAACTCGTTGTATGCCGTTGGTCTTATTTTTCCTCCACCTGTGTTAGAGAAGCTTGATGTTTTTCACTGCAGTGTTAGGGAGTACATGAGAAAGTTTCGGGGAGACCACTCCCGCTGGTTTTTCTTCGCGATATATCTAGATTAGAGCTACTACGAATTTGCACAACATCAGGGTGTTCTTTTGATATATTTTCCCAGAGGTATAGTGGGAACTGATTGAATAAAAATCCGTAATCAGTGATTATTTCAAAGCTTTATTTAGATCCTTATAAAATTCAGGATGTGCATGTCAAGCTAAACAAATAGGTATTTCTAAATTTTCAACTTCCTTCTATGTTCCAATCATTCTTAGCTAAAGAATTTCCGGTTCCTTAGACTTATATGCAATACACGCCTTTCATACATGTAATTTCCGTTCTGTAAGTTCCACTTATAATAGAAAATTAGGCAAACGAAATTAATTGTTTATAAACTTTCGTCATCCGGATTGTATGGAGTACAAAATAAAAGAAATAATGAAAATTCCATTCACCTTTCCATAAAACATTGTTGTTATTCGCGTTTGAAGTGTTCTCTTCTGAATGTTTTCAAATTTACTTATCCCTTTGCAATGTATTTGGATCACATTCAGTACTCAGTATGTGAACGTAATACCAAGTTGCTTTCTCGTCTTTTCCATTTGAAAGGTCACTGACTATAAATTTTATTTGAATTTCCGAGCATTTCTTACGGGAGAGGATTTGTTTTGGTTGAAAAGTTTAACCAGTGGGAGTGGCCTCCCCTAAACTTTCTCGCATACTCATTTCTCAAAAACTCTCGCATAGCGTGTCAGTTCCCCGCACCCTCGCTCAGATAAAAAATTTCGAATCTGCTCTATTCCCAGAACGCAATAAGTTTCTCCAGGACACGTAAAAACAACAAAACAAACGGAAATAAAATAATCCGAGCAAGATCAGAATTCTCCAAAAGGGAAGAAAAAAAGCGCCAAGCAGGAGTCATTAAGCATTCGTCATGAAGCCGCTGAATATCATGCACAGAGATTGCTTCCAGTAAACATGCGCCTGAAGATCAAAAGAAAAAAAATTGAATATGCAATTTGAGCACCTCTTTTTTAACCGATTGAGATGAAAATTGGGAACACATCTATAATTAATGTTAGCATCCGTGATACCAAGTTTTATTTATCTAAGCCAAAGGGCTTATGAGATATAATTTTTAAAAGTATCTTATTATACAGACCAACCCTTTGACGTATTTGACCCAAAATTTGATAAGGACCCACATTCCGGATGATAAAACTGTGTACCAAATTTTATCTATCTAGCTATTCAAGTTTGTGAACTATCGCGTTCACATTAACACGGACATACAGACAGACAGACTTCCCCTGGACGGATTTTGTCCAAAATTTGATAGAAACCTACAAATATGTGTCAACACCACATACCAAATTTCATCCCCGTAGCTCTAATAGTTTTCGAGTTATCGTGTTCACAGACACATAGGCAGACATAATTCTTAAGTTGTGTTTTTCGGACTCGGGGAGGTCTAAAACGTGGAGCTTCGTCAAAATCTCGAGTTCTAATTTTTTGACGATTATAATACTTTCTCTTTGTATACTTCGTATACGAGAAAGTAAAAAAGCAATAATTGGAAGAATAATTAATGTCATGGAATCAGTTCTAGGGACGTCGTGGCCAAAGTAACAGGACGCGTCATTAAACATCTAGTTATATGTTGCTTTCGCTGTTCTAGGATCTCACGTATTTTTTCTATTTGCAAGATACGGGATAGATTTTGATTGACTCCATTATTATTATAATTTAGTCTCGTAGTAATTTCATGTTTCTAAGATTAAACCTAGTACTATAGAAAAATAGTCGATATCTCGGTGTTTATCTGTCTGACTAAGTTTTTATGCCTCTCATTGGCTGAGAAAAACAGATTTTCAGGATTTAGGCTTTTATGCACGAAGTCTACACTGGTGTCCAAAAATAATGTACAATTTTGAAGATGCTACAGAATTGGAGGCAATACAGATAGTATTGTTTGAAATCAGTTGCTGAGAATCGTGACACATACTATCGTCGGAACTCACATTTTAAAGTGAAGATTCGGTCACGAGGGCAATTAGGGATGAAGGCGAAAATAGAGCTTGACCCATCCTGTTTCACAGAAAACTGATAACGAGATGTAACTTCCATCAATAGATAGGTTTGATGTGCATAATATTTACATGCATTTTCGTAAACAAAGCACAAATATTCGGGAAGATATAAATGTTTTCGTAAAAAATCCCAAATTTTTCCACATGTTTTTTGTTTATAACATGCAGAGTTTCCCACCAAAGTGTACGAAACTTACAGGAAACTTGACAATATGTTAAAGAAATATTGCATTGATGTTTGAATATTACAGGGAATATGAGCATATGTAGTAAATAATTTTTTACTGCGCATATGCGAAACGTAGTGTAATTTTTTTTCATAACTTCAGAGCCAGATATATAGGGCAACTTATATAAAAATTCAAGTTCAATACCATTAGTATTCAGAAAGATATTGGCATTGCAACTTGGTGAATTTCGGTACAGAGAAACTAAATGATGAGGGTTCTTGCACAGACTGATATTTTTTAAACTAGTAATCTTCCACTAGTAATCGTCGAACTGTAATTTAAATTATGTATTTAACTTATACTTAAAAGACTTATCAAAGATTCAAGTTCGATTATTTTTGCTGTGTTTATGAAAATGCATGTTAATATTATGCACATCAAACATAACCATTTATGAAAGTTACATCTCATGAAAATGCATGTTAATATTATGCACATCAAACATAACCATTGATGAAAGTTACATCTCATGAAAATGCATGTTAATATTATGCATATCTAACATAACCATTGATGAAAGTTACATCTCGTTATCAGCTTTCTGTGAAACAGGGTGGGTCAAACTTTGTTTTCGCCTTCATCCCTAATTGGTGGCCCCCCTAATTGCCCGCGTAACCGAATCTTCACTGTAAAATGTGAGTTCCGACGATAGTATGTCCCACGATTCTCAGCAACTGATTGCGAACTATAGTATCCATATTAACTCCAATTTTGAAGCGTGCTCAAAATTGTGCATTATTTTTGGACACCAGTGTACGTACACCAGCTAGAAATTTTGTTTCAAAGCTTTTCATAAAAATGAACTACTGTACGAACGTCATAAAAATAAATTACTTAAACAAACGCTTGAAATTTTTTTTGAAAGAAAATCAATAATTTTTATTGAAGGAAATTTTTTGTTATATCTTATAAAATTATTAAATGCATGTTTAAATTATGCTGTTTTCATTATAAGATCGAGATAAGGAACTTTTTATTGCTGTCATTATTTTTCCTAATTATATATTAGCGTACGTCAAAATTATGTTACTCTTGGTTAGGTGATATAAACAAAAACAGTACGCACAGAACAATATAGGAAATAAAACGAATTAGTTATATGTTAAAGACTTTGTTTTGTTTTTTATCATTTACGCAAACAGGAGCAAATGTGTGTAGGCAGAAAAGTGTTGTAATAAAAAAATTGCTTTTATGTGTGTAAACGATTCTTCTTTTCTGTCTTTTCATTTGTAATTTATGAATGTTGTGTCCCAGTGTATTATCACAAAAAAGTAGCTTGAAGCAATTGAGAACGGTACATGTGAGAACGATAATTTATAAGAAAAGTATTCGCATTTCCACATCGAATGTTTCTGGAAAATGTTTCATTTTTGATTTATTAGGATTCTACTTTATGTTTTCGTAATCATTTAAATTATCCGAAAAATGTTCGCAATCTCTGAAAAATCTAGGAAATTTTTTCCTTTAGTTTTTCAGACTTGGGTTGTTTTTTTTTTTTTTTTTGAAACGTGATCGGGAATAGAATATAACAGTCGTGTAGCTGCAAAAATAGCCATTTCCAAATATGAACATTTTTGAGAAAAATGAATTTTCTGTCACATCTAGTCAAAACGGGATTAAAAAATTAAACTGCATAGCATTCGAAGCGTTTCGGCGATATGTTCTAGTATGCAATTTATGATGTTGAGGTACCCAGAGGATCAAATACGCTTATAACTTTCGAAAAAAACCTAATTTTGAAAAGTGGAAATGGCGACTTTTGCAGCTACACGAGACTCTATCATATATAGGGTATCAGCAAACACTAGGAGTAATTCATTCTTCTGGTTGAAAGTAATAAAATGTTGTGCAATCACCAAGAGCTGGCGTAGAAGTTGAGCGCCATCTATCGGTCAATGACTACACTATATTGGCATTGCTGGCCTTACACTCTTATTGGCACGTTTTCTTTCCAACCACAGTTGTATGAATCTATAGATGAGAATGAGATTAACGAATAAAAGAAAAATAATTAAAATATTTAAGTTGAACATAAAATTCTAATTAAATTTATCAAAAAACTGTTAAGTTAAAATTTATTTATTAAAAAAGAAATATAGGTTGTGTTTATATATCGATAAAGGTAACATTGACATATATATGTCAAAGTAATTCTTCAAGTAAAAAATGTAATTTAGATATGAAGTAAAATTGAACTCTCACATCCATATTATTTGAAAAGATAATTAACAAAAGTTGCAACAGAAAATCTGGGAGCTGATATTTAGGATTAAAAAATTTAATATTACCTGCTCTTTGAAAAAAAGTTGGTATACAGGATGAAAGAAGTTCTACTTAAAGAACAGTTATAATTAATAAAATTTAACAAAGATATTAACTATAAATTAATTAGTCAAAAATTAATTAAAACTTAATTAAAAACTCTTTGTTGCGTTGAGCACGCAAAAAGGTGTATTGTTATCGTTTTTTGTTTAAATCTTCTGTTTCTTATTTATACTTTTTTTACCTTTTAATTTATATTTCTATTATCTACTTCAAGCACATTCATACAGATGAAATAAATTCTAATGGAGGGAATTCAGGTTTTTAAATTCGACTATTTGATAAATTGGGGATGTAGAAAGGTAAAAATGCAGGACATAATTTTTAGTAAAAATCCATCGAATGGTTGTGCTTGGGTCCAAAATCTATGACTAATTAAAGTCGTACCGTTTATACGTCTTTCAAGGGACTGACGTATAAATGAAAAGACGTATAATCGAAATTTGTATAAACAATTTTGATTATTACACATTTAATGCTAATACATTTAAAAGTAATAATTTTATAGATTTTTTAAGATAGCACTAGTATAATACTACATAATATGGAAATCAATAATTAAATTTTAAAATTTTGCATTTATCATTAAAGTGAGGAAAATCATACCTTTATTGCATGTCTTGAAAACTCATTATACATATCTTATACGATTTATGTACGAACAGGTGGGAGTTTAATTACAAAAGTCTTTAACCGTCATCTGACGTGTTCATTGTCTGCGAATATTAAGTACAGTATTATGAATCTAAATAAGTTAATTGCATGCTTTTTCATTATTCTTCTGACAAAAGAAACAAATTCGAAATTTTATGATGGAGTTCATCGCGTCTTTAAAGGAAGGTGGAATAAATTCTTCGTCGTCGCTTAAATTAGCACGGACAATTTGTCTTCTATTAATTCATCAATTGTGAATAATTCTACAAATTTCGTAAATTTTTCATTTTATTTATTAACATGATCATATTTTCCGGCTGCCATATTACATATTATCTGTAAATTATTTGATGCAAAAATCGTTCAGATGAAAAAAGGAGAAACTAGTACTGTAAAGTTGCTGTGAGACATAAACACTACACCTCTCCTGCCTCCAGAAACTAGACAGGCACTCTTTTTGTAAATTGTGTTATAAAATTCATTACGCACAAAATGGAACGGCAGCCGAGCTAGACGACGACAAGACAGACGAACCAAGCTTAAAACTAATCATATTTTTCTTTTTTACACATTTTTATTTAACTTGTCTTGTTTCGTGTTTGTAAAGATGGAATTTTGTGATAGATTTTCTTTTCTTCTTAATGGTCAATTCTTCCTAAATTTTCGCTTGGCGCAGCATGGAGAAATTTGTCTCTTGCGGCAATAAACTCCAAAATCAATAAATTATTCTATATTTTGGTCGTTTTTTGCCTCTTGCGGCAATATACTCCAAAATCAGTAAATTATTCTATATTTTGGTCGTCTTTTGTCTCTTGCCACAATAAACTCCAAAATCAATCAATTATTCTATATTTTGGTGGTTTTTTGCCTCTTGCGGCAATAAACTCCAAAATCAATAAATTATTCTATATTTTGGTCGTTTTTTGCCTCTTGCGGCAATATACTCCAAAATCAATAAATTATTCTATATTTTGGTCGTCTTTTGCCTCCTGCCACAATAAACTCCAAAATCAATCAATTATTCTATATTTTGGTGGTTTTTTGCCTCTTGCGGCAATAAACTCCAAAATCAATCAATTATTCTATATTTTGGGCGTCATTATTTGAAAATTTTGTTTGGCAACGGATTCGGAAACCCTCCGCGCTTTTGCGCATGCGCCGGGTGGAGTTATTTTCATCAAAATAGGGGGGGGGGAAGTGAAGAATGGAAGGGTGATGTTTACATTTTACTGAGCGTGATACAACAGAGAACTCCAGAAATGCGCTCATATGGCTCATTGCCTGACTTCCGGTGTAAAATCGTCCAAAAGTGGTGGTCTCGGAATCCGTTGCTGAACAGTAATAGGAACACACCCTAAAGAAAGGAAGTGTTAAGATGGATTTTGCGCATGCCAACTACAGCGATTTTAATTTCGCAGAAACAATATTGTTACGAGCAAGAAAACTGCTAGATTTTGTACAAGTAAGTGTTCTTGTGTGATTTAGAAAAATAAATTGTAGACTTTTGAATTCATTATTACAATAGAGTCCCGCTAATCAGGACTAGATTGGACCGGACCCTGTCCGAATCACTGAAAGTCCGCACTAAACGGAATTTGCTTTAAAATGCACATAATGCAAGTTTTAGATGGGTAAAACTATAAAAATCGGATGTTTTTTTTTTTTTTTCATAAATGCATACAACTTTTCCTATAGTATAATTTTAGTTTTAATACTACTGTAAGCGTAGACATAAGTTTTTAACCTACTGTTCAGTAACGGATTCCGAGAGTACCACTTTTGGGCGATTTTACACCGGAAAGGGGAGTCAGGCAACGAGTCATATAAGCGCATTTCCGGAGTTCTTTGTTAGATCACGCTCAGTTAAATGTAAACTTCACCCTTCCATTCTTCACTTTCCCCCTATTTTGATGAAAATAACTCCGCCTGGCGCATGCGCAAAAGCGCGGAGGGTTTCGGAATCCGTTGCTATACAATACGCACTGATGTTGGATTAACAAAACAAAACGTCACGTCAAAAAAGCCCGTCCGGATTAACCGGATGTCCGGACAGCATATTTACAAACCCTACCCTGATAGAACTGAGGCAGGAAATCGGACAATATGATTGGCTTTCTTCGCCGAGAGCCGATGACGTCGTTCTTTGCTCTCGTGCGTGTACTTTTCATTAGTATAATTTCTTACAGTGTGGAATGTTTTATTTTTTATGATATTTTAAAAAATAATTTCACTTTTAAAAATATTACAACCCACGGAAGAATGTTTTCTGTGCTCAACTGTGGGAAAACGGTGAAGAAAAGTAGAACGACTCTTGTTTTGTTATAATTATCGTACGCTACGTACGAGAGCTGAAAACGACGTCACTGCTACTCGTAGCCAATGATATTGACTGATTTCCTGCCTCAGTTCTATCAGGGTAGGGTTTGTAAATATGCGTCCGGACAAGCGGTGGCCGCATTAGCGGGACTCTACTGTATTGTATTTCTGATTCTCTTGATGTCAACAATTTGTATGATTCTATTTTTTTTAAAAAAATTTGATTTTTTCGCTAAGCGTTACGGAATCGTGTTTCAGGCGAGTTTTCTTATCACGTAGCACATTACTTTGCTTTTTTCTTCCCAAGGTTGAAATTCTTCGAATTCAGTTCCTTTCTCTTTTAGCCGTGCCTTTTGTTGAAAAGTCGTTTTTAGGCCAGCACTGAAATCGTCGTCTTTCATCCAGATCATCAAAAGCTCGTTATTTTAAATGGCTCCGTAGAGCTCAGATGAGCAACTGTCTTTGCATTCAGCAAGTAGAGTAATATAAAATGCTATTTACATGCTCATTTATGGTCTTTGTAGTCCTCATAGTGAACAAGAAATTGTAAATTACTAAAATTGTAAATTACCAAATATAGATTTATTTACTGGATTCTTCTAGGATGCCAACAAATGAAATAGAGGTACATTATCATGTATTCAGAAACATTTATGGAATCATCTACGCAAATATTTACTTTGATTTGTATTTTGCACTTATTTTAGTGGTTAATTTCTCTTCTATTAATTGTATTCTTCTTGAAATTATGTATGCTTATTGAAAATGTAGTACGTTATTCAGATATATTCTGATTTGTATCTTCGTCTTTTAAACTGACATTGTCTTGTCTTTTTTTCCTAATCTTCTTTCGTATATGCTTTATCATTTTTACTTTCTCGTATACGAAGTATACAAAGAGAAAGTATTGTAATCGTCAAAAAATTCGAACACGTTTTTTGACGCATATTTACGGATCCTACATAGTAGGGAATGAGGTCGCTTCTCATTGGCTCTCACAGTCACGTGACTTGGCTTGCTGCTTAATGATGCCACAGCACCGCGCTTAGGCAGGATTTCAATCATTTTGTCTTCTGCTGTCTCACCGCTCTTAGGCAGGATTTCAATTATTAATTTGTCTTCTGCTATCGCATCACGGAGAAATCAAAACTGCCTTTCTTAACATGGTGTTAAAATGAAAAGGAGACTACAGTTATATGAAAAGAAAATTTTTATTAACAATTCTAAGTATAGTTCATATGGAACAGTATTGAAACTACAACAATTCTACAGTTATATGTAAAGAAATTTTGAAACATTATTTTAATTACAGTTCATGTGGAACTTGATAGTAGAAAGGAGACTACAGTTATATGTAAAAAGAAATTTTAATAACAATATTCTAATTATAGTTCATGTGGAACAATGTGAAAAAGGAGACTGCAGTTATATGTAAAAATTTTACAATAACGATAATTTTCTAATTATAGTTCATGTGGAACATTAATGAAAAGAGACTGCAGTTATATGTACAGAAGAAATTTTAATAGCAATATTTCTAATTGCGGTTCATGTAGACAGTAATAGAAATAAAGTCTACAATTATATAGCAAAAGAAATTTTAATAACAATATTAATTATATTCATATGGAACAGTAAAACTGGGTGAGTCTACATTAGTTAGCAAAAGAAATTTAATAACAATATTCTAATTATAGTTCACATGTGGAACAGTAATGAAAGGAGACTACAGTTATATAAAGAAATTTTAATAACAATATTCTAATTGGTTCATATGGAACGTAATGAAAATAGATCACAGTTATATATGTAAAGAAATTTTAAACGAATGCTTTAATTACAGTTCATATGCGACTAATAATGAAAAAGGGAACTACAGTTATTTGAAAATTTAAAAAGCAATATTCTATTTACAGTTCATATTGGAACAGTAATGAAAACGGATACAGTTATATATTAAGAAATTTTAATAACAATATTCTAATTACAGTCGATGTGGAACAAGTACAACTATAAATATTATAATCGCCATTGACATGACATCATTAAGAAACAAGCGAAGTCAGGTGGCTAGCGAGAGCCAATGAAGTGACCTCATTCCCTACTATGTAGGAGCCATGTAAATATGCTCAGGCCCTACCGAAGGTCACAATTTTTTTTATGCGAAAGGATGACACCTTAGTAGGGGAATTATACGTGAAACTCCAGAGGGATACACTACTGATGGTTTTGCATGTATTGATAAAACAAGCTGAAGGGCTCCGAAAAATGCTGGGAGTATGCTCGCTAAGAAGAAAATATCTTTCAGCTAGTAAGAAAAACATTAATTAAAATAACTACCCCAACCGTTCTTGTTTTAAATCCATTGAGACAGATTTCAGTTATATAGTAAAAAAATGGAAAATAATGGTGTTATTAGAACGTCAATTGCAGCAAATTTAAAACAAAATAAAATGTCATTAAGCCAAAACTATCTATTTTTAAAATTTCTTAAGATTCAGTAAGTACATTTGGAAGCTCAAACCAAACTGCATTAGAACGAAAATTGTTTGATTTTGTATCCAATGGTGCATTGATTGTTTTCAGCGGTCAATAAAAAAAAATGCAGCCGTAAACAGTACCAAGAAATGACACAAAACACTGAATAAAAATTTTCTAGATTAAATTTTAAAATTCCAAACTGAAGTGCATTAGGTACAATAAAGACTACCTGTGTGTAATTTCATGACTGTGAGTGCGATAATTCGTCTGGACATCAGCAGCGCACCTCACGCAAACATTTCCTTTATAAATACAGGCAGAACCTCGATTATCCGACGTAATTGGGATGAACCTACATCGGATAAATAATTTCTAGAATAATAGAGGAATTTTCAATAATCATCTAGCTTAATAGCAACATAGTTTGTCGAACTCATATTATGACTATTTAAACTGCTAAATAAATATCTAAATTCAAATTATACATGAAAATTTATTTTTGAAACAAAAAACTTAATGATTTAAAGTAGGCAACAGAATTGAGTGATCCTTTGTCGTTGGCTTTTTCTGTCTGAAAGTTTTTCTTAAAGCATCAGTTCAGAGGAATCGCACTGTTCTTGTTGTTTCCAGCAAAAGCAAGGCCTTTTTGAAAAACACTCAAAATTATCATCTATACTATAAAAGCAATGTTTGTGTGTGTGCGTGTGTGGTATTACTTGCACCAGGTGCGATAACCGAAGACAAGATCTATCGCACTTACAATTACCCAGAAATTTGGCACAGGTAGTCGTAATGGTGATACCTCGAAGCCGAGAATTTTGAAATTTAATCTAGAAAAATTTTTTATTTAATGTTTTTGTGTTGTTTTGGTTGATTTTTCTAGCACTAATTTCTCAATAGAATAGCTTCGAATAAGTGTACGACAAAATAATATATACACCATCGGAAAGAGGCATGCGTTTTCGTTCAAATGATGTTAATTTTGAATTTCTAACATGTACACTGAATTACAGAAAAAATTTGAAAAAATAGTCACTTTTATGGTAATTTTTTAATAAAAGATTTCTCTTTAAATTATCCCATCTGACGTTCTAACATCTCTATAATTTCATTTTTTCAGCCTACAAATGGAACGTTTGTAATAAGTTTAAAGCAAGAACTATTAAAATATCTTTTTTGTTTTTAAAATTAATTTTTCCCTGATCAGTTCAATAGTTTTTTTCGTATGAGAATTGCTTTTAGCGAGAGATTCTTCGGACCATCCCACAATGCATTGCAACGTGACCTTCTTCGCCAGGTGACGTCATTCGCAAAAGAAAAAATAAGCGGGAATATCAATATTAGTATTTTTTGTTTGATTTTGTTTTCAAAACTTTTTCCATTGCCATTATTAGGCTACCACTTTTTGAAGTCACAATTCCACAGGCAACGCTGCGCGGCAATACTACTTAGTTGTTACTAGCTTTTGTTGAGAATCATTCTCGCCTTCATCGACTATCGCTATTATTCGTCTTCTTTTGGATAGAGATACTTGCTTACTTCTGCGATGATTTCCTCATTATTAAGCAGGAAGCCTGCATCTTCCATGTCTGGAATTCAATGACTCTCTGATTTTTTTTTTATCTACAGTTTTCAAACTGGCAGCGTGCTAAAAAAATGTTTGAAAATTCAGTAGCCATCTTTTCCCTTGTCTTCTACCAACATTTTCTCTGCGCCAGTTGAAAAAATTCCGGTAAAGTTTTCGCCAACTTCGTCTTTGTGTCAATAGCGGCATGGATTCCCGTAACTATAATCATATAAGTAAATTCTTTAAGTAATTGACCGTTTCCAAACTCGTATTTGAACTGTAGATGCAGATTCTCTTTCAAAACCGACGTCGATTAACGGAGAGAGTTCGGTTAAAACGAGGGTCGGATAATCATGATTCTGTAGATAAAAAGCATGCATGCATTTTTACAAATGTTTATTTTAGCACATTGTGTGCAGGGATACGGAGTAGATGCAAGCTCAGATAAAAAAAAAAAAAAGACAACCATGGCTACATACCCTGATCATGTTTATACCATAAAAAAAAAAAGAGAATAAGTGGACGTATTCACAGATGTCTAACATCCAACCAGTGAATCTAGGTTCAGACCAGAGCTGAGGTCGTAAAACTTTGTATCTCGTCTGATGAATGTCAAACCTCAAGACTAAAAGTAAGCCAAAACTCTTTAACTTTACAGGGCTTTTCTCACCCTGTGTAGTAAAGAATCACTTAAAAAACAATACAATTCTTTCGATTATTGATAAAAATCACAATGAAATAACTAGCCAAAAAATTGTCGTTGACCACGTCAAAGCTAATTACAGAATATTATTCTCTAAAGTAGGAAAATTTTCCGAGCCTGTCATTAGAAAGTATTGTGATGTTTTATTATTTTTTTTTACCAAGTAAGGATGCTAAATGTAATCAGAATTTACAGTTGGCTCATAGAGGCTGTCGACCGATACCCCCACTGGATTCACTACTGTCTCCAATTTATCTAAACTATTAAATAAGTCAAAATTTTGATGTTGGCTAATTCGAGAAAACTTATTTTTTACGTTTCCACACGCTTCCAAAGTGTTCAAAGACATGCTCTCTATAATAAATAACACAGACAACTGTTATATTTAAATGATGTAAAATTATATTAATGATGTATTTAGAAGTACATAAATATACACTAATGTCAGATTTATTATATCCAGAAATAATTGTAAAAAGTAGGATGTATTGCTAGTGCAATGTACGCTTCCTTTTTTTTTCATTTCTTAAAAATGCATTTTTCAGGGAAGGGCAGGGATTATGATTTTATTTATATGGATTTCTTTCAAGTGGAATTTTAAAATATGCAGTTTAGAGACATGTTGTTCTAGTTCCCAGATGTTTCCGTCGTTTTTTTCATAAAATGTCATTAGTAAAAAGACAAAATATCATTTAAAGTCAAATGCCTCATTGAAAGTATAGTAAAACGCCTAATTAATATCATTTAATTTTAAAATGGTTTGCAAAAAAATATTTGTAAAATGTGATTTTTTTAAGAGAAGATTATAAATAAATAATTAATACAATATGTAATAGCTTCTATGAATATTATTGCAATAAGTAGTATTATAGACAAAAAACATTTTAATGAAGTGTTTCACAAGAAATTAATTCATTGTGACTTTATCATCTAATCTGCTCATGCCAAAGAGACTCTTCCAGCTTAAATGTGTTGATCCGTGAATGTTACCTCTCATGGAAACAACATCATTCATGTAGATACATTCAGCAACGGATTCGAGACTACACCACTTTTGGTGATTTTACACCGGAAAGGGGGGTGCCAGGCAATGAGTCATGACGCATTTCCGGGTTCTTTGTTAGATCACGCTCAGCGGTAAAATGTAAAGAATCCTCTCTTCCATTCTTCCTTTCTCCCTATTTTTTGATGAAAATATAACTCCGCCCGGCGCATGCACCAAAAGCGCGGACGGTTTTCCGAATCCGTTGCTATACAATACTATTAATCCTTGGACACCACAAGAACTTTCGACTAAAAAGAAATATTTTAGTAACAAAAAACAGACACCATTTGCAGTCAAATTTTTTTATTATTATTGTTTCTGCGGAAATCAATTCACGTTGGCCAATACTTATCTGTTCTTAAAGACTTTTCAGTAATTCACCAGCAGCAGACGCCTCGAGGAAAGCGGTTGTCAGTGATGGTCTAAGATGATGAAATTCAGCTTTATAACTTGACAAATTTTAGTCTGAGTCAGACAAATCGAGGCCTATCTTCCGGCCCGGTTTTGGATTTAAAAATAACCGGCAGACGGGGTAAAAAATAACCGAAAAAACCGAAGCTAGCCGATAAAAAAAAAACCAGTTTCGGAAGGTTTTAAACCGAGTTCTCCACATCCCTATTTTATAATAAGCAAGATGTCAGGTGGCGGTGAGACGGTCATTTTCCCAGCATTTTCATAATCTGCGTCTAATTTTTCGTATTTTTAATGTTTCTGTCAATTAAGAACCACGTTAGACGTTGCTCCTTCTTTTCCTGCCACACGCAGTGAAAAGTAGGCACTTGACAACTTTAAACGTCTGTTTTTCTTCCGAGACGGACATTGATCTAGATTTCTTTGCCTTTGGAATTTGCAGTTGTTGTAAGAAGTTACCCTAGCTTTAATACTAAATTTCTGTGGTTCTTCTGAAATCCGATCTTCTGCTTGCAAATAAGAAACGCAAGATTCACCAACGACGCAAAATATATTTTAAATAAAACAGGACAATATACACTATATGCTCAAAAGTATCTGGACACTTTCAGATTTACACATTCAATTCCTCCAGAGAATGTCTGAAAGGAACTCCACTTGATCCTTCAGCCAATACGATTAATAGAAGCGAACTCATATTTTACAGTGAAGATTCGGTCACCAGGCATATAGGAACCGACTAGAAATGAATGTGAAGACGAGAAGGGATTTCAGCTCATCCCGTTCCACAGAGAAGTTGATAATAATTTTTCAAATTTCCTTAATGGTTATCTTAATAATTTAGTGGTGCTTATGCATTTTCGTAAAAATAAAAGGTATATTCTGGAAAATATAAATTTTTCTTAAAAAAAACTCCCAAATTTTCCCGCATATTTTATTTATAAAATGCAGAGTTTTCAACCAAATTGTACAGAAGCTTATAGAATACTCGAAACCAAATATATTTAGAGAGGTATAGTATTAAAATTTGAAATGAAATACTTTGAATATTAGGAAATATGAGTATCCTTAGTAAATTATTTTTTTTGCTGCATGTGCAGACATAGCGTTAATTTTCTTTCACAACTTCAAAGGCAAAATATAGGGCAAATTATATAAAAAATTCAGTTGAATACCATTAAATTTAGAAAGATATCCATTCAGTAGGCAGAATTTCTGTTTCTCTCTTAAGAAGGGAGAAACAAAATGACGAGGGGTTTTCTACAGATTGTTTTTTTTTTTGAAACTTGAATTTTAGAATATTTTTTTGGGAATTCAATGAAATAGATATGCTGAATACCAAGGCATGCGATACCAAATGAGATACGTAATTTAGAATTAACTGAGTGATTAATGTTCGAAAGATTCAAGTTTTTAAAAAATATCTACTTCATTTTGTACAATCCGTCAAACCTTCTCAATGACATGTTCTATATTCTTTTTATTGTTTTCTCCCTTCTCGTACAATCCATTTGAAATTAAAATTTGAAGTTCTCTTCATGCTTTACACAGTGTCAGAGAAAAAACGGACGGGAAAATATGCAGGTTTGTGCGGCGAAAGTGAATCTCATTGGATTAAGTAACGTTGACCTTGAGCTACCGTCAGCTATTTTATTTTTCAGTGGACTTCACCCCAGTTTAATTAGCATAAACCATTAACGCCCATATCAATTAAATAATAATTTAAAGCATAGATGTAACATAAGCTGAACAATAAAATTCCCCGATAATTTAAGTATAGATTTCCAATAAATTTTCTGTTCGGTACGTTTAAAACACAAGACTAAGTTGGCTGCGAGTAAAATTAAAATCGGAAAAAATATTTTGGTTTTCTTTTCTCATCTTTCTTTTTACTTTTCTGTATCTTTTCTTTTTTCTTCTTTCTTTTTTTTTTAAAAAAAATTTAAATCGACAAAAAAAAAAACATTTTTAGAAAATTTTTACATAAATAATGAAAATTTGCAATCTAAAATACCAAAAGTACCATGTTACCAAGCATTGTTACCAGGATGTTTAAGTGCTAAAATAAACAAAACATGAAAAAATTGGTGATGATAACATTTTGCTCAGTCAAAATTCAATGAAGTTTCGTATAATAAAATGAACGTAGAATTATAATAAATGTACGGATAATCCTTTTTATTTAATCGTATTTTAAAGATGATTTTACTTTCTTAATCCTGTCATTTCTTCTTTCACATAACTATAAAGTGGGCGCAAGTCCTTTTAAAAGGAAATATAATGACAAATCAAAATTATACTTTTTTTTGCAGGAGAAACAGGACAAAGAAGTGGGACAAATAACAATAGGGACTGAGTAGTGAAATGGTATGATCCCCGCCCGTATAAAGCAACCTAGTTACGAGGGGTAAAGACATGATTTATGTAAGTTTGTTCCTTTAATTTTTCTGCCAGATATTTTAAATGACATACGATTCAATGCGGAATAGAGCATGAAAGAAAAGAGCAATACATGAAA